>OX442358.1:28949437-28964437 GCA_949357725.1 Hyperoplus immaculatus | reverse complement strand
GCCCCAGTCTCAAGTCTTTTGCAGACTTTTACAGGTGTTCTGCCCTGCATTTGGCTCTATCCATCTTCCCATCAAGTCTGACCAGCTTCCACGTCCCTGTTGAAGAAAAGCACCAAGGATTTTTCTTGCATAGAGACTTTTTTGGCGCCCGCCAAAGAGGATTTATCCAGCGCCAAAGGAAAATCACCAGTGCCAAAATGATAAAGATTGAGAATAAATATAGCAATTTAAAACCTTTTCAAATTGAGCCCAATTTAGTTCATCCTTCTTGTAGGGCTGGGCAACAACTTGCATTTCATTTTTGATTACTATTACGGCTTCCCTCAATCATGAAAACAAAATAATTGTTATTAAACTATCACTGTTCCCCACGCCGTGACATGCAGGCTTTTAAATTCAGTTAACCCTTTCAGCCGTGCGCTACACTCGGCCCCGCCCTCACCTGATAGTTTAGCTTTCGGCTGGTCCAGAGAGTAGGAGGGAAATGTTGCGCATCGCCGGGTGTTTTGAAACACTACTAAAATACGGAAGATAGTCAGCCTTTGGTCGAGAGGAAAGATAAAACTAATTGTGTTGTCTGGAAACACTTCAGACTCAGAACAGACTAAAATAATGTGCAAGATAAGTCACACGAGTCCAGCATGACAACCACCCTAAACATACAGCCAGATCTACAATGGAATGGTTTAGATCAAAGCATAGTCATGTGTCAGAATGGACCAGTCAAAGCCCAGAACTCAATCGAATTGAGAATCTCTGGAAAGACTTGAAAATTACTTTTCTTTTATAAAGATTTCAGCTGTGGATGGGGACTTTGTGACCCCTGAACTTTCCAGGGGCAATACCTCATCACCACGCAAAAAGTGAAAAAAGAAGATATATCTTAAAGAATGTTCCCTGTTAACATTATGTGAAAGGAATCAAGGCTATTTATGTAAGCGTTTTAAACAATCCACTGAAACTTGTCCTTAGTCATGTAAAGGCAAATATCATGCATTTCATTATTACTTTTGACTGGGTCGACAATCCAACATATGTAACTAAAGAACTTAAACCCACACATTCAACAAACATACAGATCAAATGCAGCTGGTCAATGTATTCTGATAAACCGAAGAGATGCTACTATAAACCCAACACTGAGACAGGACCCTCTAAACCATAAGGACCTCCTAAGTTATATTTGAGTCAGATCACTGCTTTACACACATACACTGAGATATTATAATGACTTACACATTGAAAAGCATTTTAGGATAAAGTCCTTACATACCATTGTCCATATAGACCATAGCACAGTCATGGGACTTCACACACACACCCTAGCCCACTTTGTGTTGGTCCATCACATAAAATCCCAACCTAACACTGAGACAGGACCCTGTAAACCTTAAGGACCTCTTAAGTTATATTTGAGTCAGATCACTGCTTTACACACATACACTGAGATATTATAATGACTTACACTTTGAAAAGCATTTGAGGATAAAGTCCTTACATACCATTGTCCATATAGACCATAGCACAGTCGTGGGACTTCACACACACACACCTTAGCCCACTTTGTGTTGGTCCATCACATAAAATCCCAATGAAATACATTAACGTGCGTGGTTGTTAAGTGACAAAATGTGGAAAAGTTCAAGGGGTAATAATACTTTAGGGTTAGAAATAAGAAAAAAATTAGAATGGAGAGGATTTGCATGGAAATCTGAAGATGTGTTGAACCTTTAAATTATGACCTCATCCTAAGAGTAAGTCCACCAAACACAAATAGCATTTAGGCCCCTATACAATCCACTGGTCCTCACCAACAATACAAGTCCTGCGCTTGTTCCAACCAACAGGAGTTTAATTCTACAACCTGCCGTTTAACAGGGATTTGTCAGTAGTGGACAACACATCTTCCTCAAGCTCTGCCACTGCATGAGGGATGGAGCCCACAAGGACTGTATTAGTCTGAAACTTGCTAAACAACTGCATGTGAACCAGTAAATTTAGCCTGAAAGTTTGTTGTTTTGGTTTAATGTGGCTCGGACTTCTTCCAATCGTCCTTCAAAACAGCCAAAGGGCCAAACACCATATTGTTTGGGCTAAAGCCTGTACTTCCCTAATTACCAGACCCTATGCTATAGCTAACTATTTCAACAAATATGTCATACAAAAAGTTAATTCAATTAGAGATCAGCTGCTGCCGGGATGTTACAGGTCATCTATAGAGAATATAAGAAATCACATTATGGTTAATAAAGATTGTTGCTTTGAATTCAAAACTCTTAGGGAGGTAGATGTGGAAAAACTTCTTCTAACAATTAAGTGTGACAAACCTTGCGGTTTGGATAATTTAGATGGCAAACTTCTTAAGCTTGCAGCAAAAGCAATAGCAAAACCATTATGTCATATTTTCAATTTATGTTTTAAAGGATCTATTTATCCAAATCTGTGGAAAATTGCAAGAGTCACTCCTCTGCCAAAAAACTGCAGAGAGCCACTTACAGGGCATAACAGCAGGCCAATAAGTGTGTTACCTGTACTAAGCAAACTGTTAGAGGGAATCATGTTTAAGCAAATTCAGCATTATTTTGAAGTAAATAATATAAACTCTGGTGTCCAGCATGCATATAAGGAAGGCTACTCCACTAACACTGCTCTTACATGTCTCACTGATGACCTGCTTACTCAGATAGACAGGAAGTCAGTTGTAGGTGTAGTATTTCTGGACTTTAGTGCAGCCTTTGATTTGATGAATGAATTGTTACTCTTGAAGCTTTCAGCCTATGGCTTTAAAAACTCTGTGATTAATTGTATGAGAAGTTATATGACTGACAGGAGACAATGTGTTAAGTTTAATGGTGCTTTTTCAGAAATAGAGACACTTCAGTGTGGTATTCCCCAGGGGAGCTGCCTCGGACCTCTCCTCTATTCTATTTTTGTAAATGATATGCCATATGTGTTGAGAAATGCGGGTATAGTAATGTACGCGGATGATACAACCATCTTTACATCTGCAAACAGTACTGAACAAGTTAATAAGACACTTCAAGATGAGCTAACACTGATATCTGACTGGATTACAGCAAATAAGTTAAAGTTGAATATTTCTAAAACAAAATGCATGGTACTTGGGTCTAAGTACTCACTTCGGTCTGATCAGAAGTTGGTCCTCTCATCACATGGTGCCGCTATTGAGCAAGTTAGAGAAGCCAAACTGCTGGGCATTACGATAAATGAAACATTATCTTGGTCTATACATATAAAGAATATAGTTAGTAAAATGAGTAAAAGTATTTCAAACATAAGAAAATGTGCAGGTTTTTTAACTGACACAACAATCAAGCTTGTTATTCAATCATTAGTCTTGTCCCACCTTGACTACTGCCCTGCAATATGGTCTGGCACCTCAAAAAAAGAACTTGCTAAACTCCAGCTTGCTCAGAATAGAGCTGCGCGACTGGCTCTTCACTGTTCTATTAGGAATAATGTAACTGCTATGCATGACAAACTCTCCTGGATGAAAGTTGAGGAGAGAGTGGCATGCAGCCTTATTTTGTATTTGAATAACATCTGTACCTCACGTAAACCCAGCAGCCTGTTTTCTATACTAGTACCTGTCAAGATCACACATAATTATGAAACCAGGCAGGCCTTAAGTTGTCGTTTCAAACAACCGAGACCTCGAACAAATGCACTGAAAAAAACTGTATTGTACAGAGCTATTGCATATTGGAACGGACTTCCGTACTGCCTCATTCTTAAGAGTAAAAAAATAGGATTTAGAAGGGAATTGAAAAAAGCTGTTTTGAGCAAAGAAATCAGGTTAAATTCAGTCAACCAGTGTTTGTAAAGCTGCAGAGTGCCTTATTTTGAATTCTTAGTGTAAACTTATATATAGGGACAGCTCTTAATGAAATGATCTCTGAATGTATACTTGTAGTGTGTATGTATGGTGCATGCAAATGTATTCTGTATGCTTACAATATGAACCTTTAGGCATCTAATGTGGGTAAGCGGGTGTGTGTATGCACACGGTATGATGTAGGCTATGATTTGAGTTTCTTCTTCTTTATGAGAATAATGTAATTGCTTGTTTCAGATTTTTTTTTTTGTGTATGTGTTTCCTATTTTGGGAAAACTGTATAGGAACTGTTTTGCTTTTTAGGGACCCCAGGAAGAATAGTTGTCACAATGGTGACAACTAATGGGGATCCAACAAACAATAAACAAACAATAAACAATAAACTTCCCTGACTTCACTCCTTAGCCCCCAGCATCAACCAGGGTAAACCCTCTTCCCAGTCTCCATCTAACTGTGTACAGTATGTACGGAGTAAAGACTCCAACGTGGCGTGGAACCTCTCAAGGCTCCCTTGGCTACATGGTAGGCTGATGTTGAAACAGATGAAAAGTTAGAACCTTGGTCTTACTGAAAGATTTAGGGGATTCCAAATATAGAGATAAACTGAGTCAGGGTGCGCACTACAGATTAAGTGGTGATGGTGCGTAATGGGTATGCTGCTAGATACCTAGTGCTCTGGCACATCACCGTCAACAAATAGATTGCACCCGAACGAGAACGAGGGAGGGGACCAACACAGTCAAAAATGAAATGTTCAAACGGTTGACTAAATGCCGGAATTGGACAGAGAGGAACTGGCTCTGTTTCGGTTTTCCGGTCAACAGACACTTATGACACATTTTAGTGTACGATGCAACATCTCTCTTTAGAGCAGACCAAAAAAAAGAATACAAAATGTGATCATATGTTCTATTTCGTTCCTACTGACCGCCAGAGGCGGTGCTTACAGCACTGGATGTTCCATCGCGCGCATGCGCAGGTCGAGATCTTTATACCAACAAAGTCACCTGTGACACCTGGGTGACTCCGGGAATGTATATATTCCGGAAGTCACCAGAGGTTCTGTTCCTTCTATATTCTCGCGGACTAGCAGGTCGCACACATTGTTGTGTGCTAATATACCATTAGCTTGTCGCAAGTAGCTCGTACCTAAGGGTTGGTGCTTCGATTTGACTTCGACCACCAAGGGCTGCGACTTGCAATTCGTTCGACTTGGCTGCGGCCGGTAGGGGTGAGTAAAGTGTGAAGGCTACGCGTAGCCCGAGGCTACCGCGGAAGCTAATATCACCTTTCCACCTTGCTTTGATTAGATCAGGCGGCGGCTGGGTTCACAGTCGCCGTGTTATTCTTTCGTTCGCACCGTTGCTTGTGTGTTTCGCTAAGCCCGGTTGCTAATTGTATGCTCGAATGTATTGTCTTTCTAGCATTGTTGCACTGTTGATCGGGTGCTACGTTCGCCCCGACCGGTTGCTTACTTTGATTTAATCGACAGCGAGCGGCTTGGGGGTACCAAGCCGCCGCCACAGTACTTTGTAGCATTGTGAGTAGCCTAGAGCGGTTGCATAGGCTACTTAATTTGCTCGTACCAGTGGGTGAGCCGTGCCACACACTAGTATGCTGTTATACACTGTATGCTGCTGTATTGCTCGCCGGTGGACGAATTAGTTTCCTAAATCGCCTTCACCGTGTTATTTAGCCGTGTCACACTGTTGCTCGTGTGTAGGCTGCTGTAGTGTGTCGCCAGTTGGCAGCTTAGTTTCACGGCACGGGTGTCGTGTCTGTGCCGCTGTGTTATTATAGCCGTGTTGCACGGTAGCTCGCGCCTTAGCCTGACTGCATAGGCTAGTTTGATTAGATCAGGCGGCGGCTGGGTTCACAGTCGCCGTGTTATTCTTTCGTTCGCACCGTTGCTTGTGTGTTTCGCTAGCCCGGTTGCTAATTGTATGCTCGAATGTATTGTCTTTCTAGCATTGTGCACTGTTGATCGGGTGCTACGTTCGCCCCGACCGGTTGCCTACTCTGATTTAATCGACAGCGAGCGGCTTGGGGTACCAAGCCGCCGCCACAGTACTTTGTAGCATTGTCGCACTGTTGCTCGGCTGCTGAGTAGCCTAGAGCGGCTGCTAGGCTACTTAATTTGCTCGTCAGGTGCGGCTTCGGGTCAGAAGCCTCTTTCACTGTTGTTCGCACCGTTGCTTGTGTGTTTTTCGCTAAGCCGGTTGCTAATTGTATGCTCGAATGTATTGTCTTTCTAGCATTGTTGCACTGTTGATCGGGTGCTACGTTCGCCCCGACCGGTTGCTTACTTTGATTTAATCGACAGCGAGCGGCTTGGGGGTACCAAGCCGCCGCCACAGTACTTTGTAGCATTGTGAGTAGCCTAGAGCGGTTGCATAGGCTACTTAATTTGCTCGTACCAGTGGGTGAGCCGTGCCACACACTAGTATGCTGTTATACACTGTATGCTGCTGTATTGCTCGCCGGTGGACGAATTAGTTTCCTAAATCGCCTTCACCGTGTTATTTTAGCCGTGTCACACTGTTGCTCGTGTGTAGGCTGCTGTAGTGTGTCGCCAGTTGGCAGCTTAGTTTCACGGCACGGGTGTCGTGTCTGTGCCGCTGTGTTATTATAGCCGTGTTGCACGGTAGCTCACGCCTTAGCCTGACTGCATAGGCTACTTAATTTGCTCACCAGTGAACGTCGTTGCCGTCACCAAGAGCCGCTGACACTGCCAGGGGACTGCAGATGGAGAATAGCATTTTGGCTATTCTAGCATTTTTTAACCCATGTATGATCATGTGGTTTATTGATTTGCACTGTCCCCTTCTTAAGTAAACTGAATTCAATTGAACTGTGTTATTTAGGGGGTCGTGGGTGCGCTCTCGTAAAGCTCGATTGCCTAGCCTACTGTAATTATGCTCGCCAGTGGGCAGCATAGTTTTACACAACAGGTCGCATTGTTGCTTGGGTGCTCTCGCCTAAAGCTCGATTGCCTAAAGCCTACTGTAATTATGCTCGCCAGTGGGCAGCATAGTTTTACACAACAGGTCGCATTGTTGCTTGGGTGCTCTCGCCTAAAGCTCGATTGCCTAAAGTCTACTGTAATTGTGCTCGCCAGTGGGCAGCATAGTTTTACACCGCCACCGTTTTATTCTAGCGTTGTCGCACCGTGGCTCGGTTGCTCTCGCCTGAAGCCCGGTTGCATGCATTAGTTGCTAGCCAGTGAGCGTCTTATGTTTCCAAGGGCCGCCTTCACTGTGTTATTGTAGCTGTCACACAGTTGTCGTGTCTGCGCAGGCTACTGTAATTGCTCGCCAGTGGGCGCTATAGTTTTGCACCGCCGCTGTATTATTCTGGCGGTGTCGCGCCGCGGCTCGGTTGTTCTCGCCGCGGCTCGGTTGTTTTCGCCTGGAGCCCGGTTGCATACCTTAGTCAGATGCATATTTAGTTGGCGTGACAGTGGCAGCTTACGCCTTCATGACCTCCATACAGTGGGGAATGGCCATGACAAGTGCCCTGCAGGTCTCAGGGTTGAGTACCTGAGGGAAGCGCTGTCAGATAGCCCATGCATGAACTGTAGTTCATGTCTCAGGCACTTAGGTTGCTAGGTAGAGGCTCTTCTACTAGCCTCCAACCAGCGGCAGGCCCTCAATCCTCCGTTCCTGTGTGCCTCCCTCTGAGCCTTATTCCGCTCAGCTCCGTAGATGCTGGCCAGATTTAAGGGCTCTCTCCCATCACACTGCGACAGCAGAGCTCTGGCAGCCATGCACAATGCTGATAGTTAGGGCTCGGACTGGTTAGCTCCGATTGAGCCTGCTAGCATCCCTGATTGTCTCCCCAGACGAGGCTCTGAGAGCCGATGTGCGCTGCCCTCGGCCCCAGTGCCGGATTTCAGGCGATCTCCTTATTAGGAGTTACGACATTGCTGCCTGTGTGGGCCATCTGGGAATTTGCTTTCTCACACAGTCCTGGCTCGGTCGCAAACCATACAGGGGTCAGGTGCTGGTCACTCAGCATGGACCCTCAGTGATGCTTCACTGCAGACTTTGCATTATGACTTAGGGAGCTAGGCATGTTGATGTCAACTGTGACGTCGTCCCAGTCGGAGGTGTGTCGACTGACCCTCCATTCTCTTCCAGTGATCCCAGGCCAGACGTTCGGCCAGCTGCTCTTCAGGCCCGGTGCGAAGTGTCCAGGTTGACTAGGCTAGACAGTAATTGCACGCAGCGACGTGCACCTCTGCCTGATTCCAGTCCGGGAACCTCTGGTACCCCGTGCCAATAGCCTCAACCACGTTCAGGTGGACAATCAAGGGGCCAGTGCTTCTCAGCACATTCTGTACAGTGCCGTAACACTGCGCTACAGCTGCATTTCAGGCGCCAGGAGGTCGGCGTCCAGCCTCCGCCCTCCCCCAGAGTCCTTGGGGGTGCTACTCGATGCTCGGTAGGTTCTACTCAACCGAAGTTCAGGTACCAGGAGGTGGGGCGGGATCGCCCCGTTCTGGACTAAGACGGCGGAATCAATGCCTCACGATTCTTCCTTTCCCCATGCTGCGTGTTGCAGGGGTACTCCAGTCTATCGCTCAGGCGGACTGGGTTGTGTCATAGCCCTGAAAGATGCTACTTCAAGTCCCTACTGCCCAATGTCACAGGTGGTCCTCCCCTTTGCATTTCTGGGCAGGGTGTACCAGTTCAGGGTTCCTCCGTTTGGGCCGTCCCTGGCTCTGCGGATATTAGACAGTGTGGCAGCATCCCTGCCACCATTACAGCTCAGCTGGTGCTCGAGTCGGCGGCCATGCGAGCCTGCCTTTCTCCATAGCGCGTAGCTACCGTTCAGCAGCTACTACAGCACTCCATGCAATGGAGGCTGCTGGAGTACAGCCTCTTCCTTCGACTGATAAGTATGCTGACCTCAGCATAATCTAATTATCATTATCCAAGCTGTCCAAGTTCCAGGTGTCCGGAACACAGCGATAGAAAAGGGCCACCCCCGGGGGTGGAGACTCCATCCGGAGGTGGTGGGCATGATTGGGACAAGTATGGCAGGGCAGTGGCATATCTCTTTGCTTCCGAAGAGATGACCCACTGTCCCCCTGGGTTCTCCTAGATGGAGAGGACCAGTCCCCTAAGGCAGGATGCTCTGGCTAATGCTTGGCCAGTCATCCTGCTTTGTGCATTTCCTTCGCACCGTTGCTTGTGTGTTTTTCGCTAAGCCGGTTGCTAAGTGTATGCTCGAATGTATTGTCTTTCTAGCATTGTTGCACTGTGATCGGGTGCTAAGTTCGCCTAGACCGGTTGCTTACTTTGATTTAATCGACAGCGAGTGGCTTGGGGTGAGCCAAGCCACCGCCACAGTATTTGTAGCATTGTCGCCTAGAGCGGTTGCATAGGCTACTAATTTGCTCGTCAAGTGGGCGGCTTCGGGTCAGAAGTCGCTTTCACTGTGTATTGAGCTGTGTCCCACCAGCGTGGGCTCTCACCTAAGCCTTGCGTGCATAGCTTACTTATTGCTTGCCAGTGGATGAGCCGTGCCACACACTATGTGTGTAGCTTTTGTTACTGACAACACTGGATGGGGTCCAGCATTGCAGTTACAGCCTACGTTTGGTGGCTCCACATTGGCCAGGAAGGCCATGGATCCCAGCGTTACTAAACTCCTCAAGGAGAGCCTTGGTGCCTTCCAGGGAGACAGGACCTTCTGTCTCAGGTAGGCGGACACATGTGGCACCCGAACTCGGGGCGCCTGCAGCTGTGCGTGGGGCTCCTGGTAGCCAGGACCCACTGTTGACGTATTGCGACCAGTCAGAGGTCCATACCGTTTTAACTTCAGGGGCACTCGCCACTACATGGCGCTATGCAGACAGGTGGAAGTTGTTTTCACAGTGGTGCATGGCACATGGCGAAGTCCCATGGACTTGTCAGTGGTAGTGATACTACACTTTCTGCAGTCTGTGTTGGGCAGCAGGACAGCTGCTTCCACCCTGTGCGTCTATGTGGCTGCGATATCGGCCACACATGCAGGGGTGGACAACCAGACGGTAGGGTCCCACTACCTAGTCAGGCCAGAGGCTTCATTCAGCCACCATGACCCCTGAGGGCACCATCATGGGACTTACAAGTAGTCCTGAGGGCCTTAGGTCTACCCCCATTTGGGCCGCTGAGTCAGGCAGACCTGACGCGGCTGTCTATGAAGACGGCATTCCTCCTTGCCATTGCGACTGCAATCGGTCGGTGAACTCCATGCCTCGGCAGTGAGCCAGGCGTGCTTGCTCTGGCATGCAGAAGGGTCAGGAGTGGTGCTCTCGCCAATCCATCCTTCCTATCCAAACGATTGTCTCCCCACCATGTAAACCAATCGATCGAGTTGGCTGCTTTCAATCCCCTGGGCTCACCAGGGGGTGCAGAAAGAACGTCAGACCCACTGTGCCCGGTGCGGGCGCTTAGGGCATAGGTTGTGGCAACAACCAGCTTGCGTAAGACAAATACCTCTTTGTCTGCTATGGGAGCTGCGGGAAGGGGGCTGCCCTGTCCAAACAGAGACACTCCCACTGACTTGTGGAGGTGGTCTTGAATGCATATAGAGCACAGGGGCTCCCCATGCCTTGGCCGTTGAGTGCCACTCTACCAGGAGTATGGCTACATCAGGGGCTGCCTTGAAGCGGATTTCACGGCAGGACATTTGCGCCACGGCTACATGGTCTTCATCATGTACGTTGCGCGGCTCTGCAGAGTAAATGTTGCTGCACCTCATCCGGTGGGATGACAGCTGTCTTGTTGATGGCTGCAAGCCCTTAATTGATGAGTACTCTTCGTGACCTTTTTGGTATAAGTCATCCAGTGCTGTAAGCACCGCCTCTGGCGGTCAGTAGAAACGAAATAGAACGATAGTTACGTATGTAACTACGGTTCTATGAGTTCCGGATGACCGCCAGAGTTCTCTGTCACTCAGACTTCTCAGACACCGCGAGAAGATCCAGTTGGAACAGAACCTCTGGTGACTTCCGGAATATATACATTCCCGGAGTCACCCAGGTGTCACAGGTGACTTTGTTGGTATAAAGATCTCGACCTGCGCATGCGCGCGATGGAACATCCAGTGCTGTAAGCACCGCCTCTGGCGGTCATCCGGAACTCATAGAACCGTAGTTACATACGTAACTATCGTTTTACGGACACCCATATGTCCACACTAGTCATGTGACACTTGCAAAAACAAACTATGAAATTTGGAACGCACAAAAATCTGGAAAATAGGATCTCCAACAAAATCAGGACCATGTGGCACCAATGTGCGTCTTCAAAGCAAGATATTGACTTTTCATGTGTCGCTAATGAAAGCCTTCCTATATCGCGCCGCTTTTGTCTGATGTAGTCGTGTTTATTTTGATTTCTTCCGTATTCTACAAACAGTCCAGGAGAGGTCCTGGGCTATGTGTGTCCCAGTGAATTTGAAGGACACCCGCTGAACACAGTCCCCGTTGATGCTCAGTTGGGCTGGTTCCCCCTTGTGTTCCCTGAAGTCTATGATCATCTCCTTGGTTTTGCTAGTGTTGAGCAGCAGGTTGTGTTCCGATCACCAACGTGCAAGCCTTTGTGTGCTCCAGGGCATCTTGCTCAGAAGTCAGTTCCCGATTTTCCATAAAAGCTTTGCTTCAATATCCCAAATTGTAAGTAGGGATGCACCGAAATGAAAATTCTTGGCCGAAACCGAAAAGAAAGAGGCTTTTGCAGTTTTGTTATTGAACTCCCACATGTTCTCCTCAAACACAGGTTGAGTTGCTTTAAAAAAACTGCACCACAGCTGCCACCGTAATGTTCAGACCTCAGAATTTGCATTAAAGCCCTGATTATAACAATGAGAGGCTTTAAAAGATGTCCATGCTATGTGATTGTAACATTTTCGTCTGTAGACTGAAACTAACGGGGGGAGGCGGCTCACTGGACATAGTATATTTAGTCGCGCTGTCAGTTTGCCGACATGGCTCTGTGTAGTCAGGCTTGAGAAATGCAATCAGATCGTAGCAGCCTTTTCCCCCCAATAGCGCTAACGGACAGGACATCTCCGGTTATCATTTTAGCTGTCAAACTAAAAAAAAATTGAGCGGTGGCTCTCACCGACGAGGTGTCACTGTGAATGACACCGTTACCAACTGTCAGAGTTTCACCGGGTGAATCGCTGCTTCGCCCGCGCAAGGCGTTTGTGTTTCTATGGTGATTAAACATCAGTCTTGGACTAGAGTTTTAACTTTATGCTGCATAAAGCATTGCACTGTCTGCGCCGTGTTTCATCCAGTTTGAAAAAATGCTCCCACACTGGACTCTGACATTTTCATGCACGCGCCTTACAAACTGCTCCTGCTGCGCGCTCAAACAGACGTGGACTGGCATACACGGTTACGTCTCTCTTTACTGCCATTTCCTTGTTTACAGGAAGCTCTTTTAAAAACATATTTCCTTAGTGTCATTTAGTTTGTAAATTTTCAGTAATTTTGTTCGGCCTTTTAACTGTTTTGGGCCGAAACCGAAAATTACTTATTTTTCCATTTTCGGTGGCCGAATGTTCGGTGCATCCCTAATTGTAAGTAGAAAAGTTGCATGGGTAGCCAAAACACAAGCAGACATTTTTCGTCTCTTCTGTTCTTCAATGAATTATTAGCCCCTTTTACACAGAGATTGTGGCATATTGACGGAACAACATCACTCCAAAATGCCGGCTTTGCTTGCTTCTGTGTTATTTACACAGAACCAAGCAGCGCCGGCCTGCTGGCGCATCAGCAGCTCCTTTTACACAGCGCTCCGGAATGAAAGAGGTGCTTGTAAACAGCGTCAGGTGTGACGTAAACATTTAGCGCCGCGCCGGTCAGCTGCTTTACAACAACAACACTGGCCGGTGAATTGAGAGCAGAAGTGCTGGAGCTTGCAGTAAGAGGGCCGTATGTTACTGTCCCCACGATGTGCCAGTTGATCTCGCTATGCGCTGAGTCCAACATCACTGGGACTGTTAACCAAACCGACAAAATCAATCCGCTTCACCTCTTCACGTCTTGAGTTGTGTTAGCAAAACAGTAGCTCTGTGGCTAACAGCTGAGCCGGAGCCTTCAGTCAGCTGAAGCAGACGGGGCGAGCAGACTATTCCCCCGTTACTAGGTCGTATCCTTGGTCGTTCTTATTTACTGGCGTACTACTGGCCGCAGCTTGACATAGTAACCGTTGCTACTGAGTGAGTTCCGACCGTGTAGCGGCTGTTGGCTGTTAAAACGACATGTTGCTTCAATGAATTGCTTTATTTTTTGTAGTAGCCATGTAGCCTAATAAGCGGGATAAAGTATAGCGAACGGGTCACTTGCTAGAAATAAAGACCGACAAGCTGAAGCAGGACCCGTTTGCTATACTTCATCCCTTTCTTAGCCTAGCCTAGCTTTCCCATTGTACAACTTCTCCTGGGCAGAAATAGACTCATACACTCTGCAAAATGAAGCGCGGGGGTTTGTATTGAGCAGCGGACCTTATGATCAGATAGATTATACGCCGTTCCTTTCATTTGGTGATTTTTACGGGACATCAGGCCACCAGGATTAATGTTAAACACACGTCCTTCAACTGCTAACATGGTCGCATGTTTAGAACGTAGGCTATGGAACGTCAAACGCCCCCCTGTTCCGCAACAACAAGCTGGAGCATTTAAACAGAGAGGCGCAACTGATTGTGTCGGGAATCTTACTACCCCCCGAGGTAGTAAAATTCCCGGAACAATCTCTCGCACCTTTCTTCCCTCGTTCCGCAACTGTCGCATTTAACAGCAGGGCGGAGGGCCGAAAGGCCGGCATATTCCCGGCTTTCACTGGCTGTGTAAAAGGGGCTATTGTTACTTTGTTCACTAAAGCACATGTGTCTTCATATTTGTAACATATCTGATTCACATCTCACGTCTCACTTCCTCTGTGATATTTATACTCTGAGGATTATCATTAATCTGTGATGTCATTTGACCGAAAATCAATCAGACATATTTTGTGTAGTGGTTATTCTTATGCCTTAAGTTTTTTTCTATACAGCCACCATGATATAAACATGTCTTTTTAGATTAAGTACTAAAGCAATGAGAATTGTTTTTCAAATTCATGACACTTGTATTATGTGATAGGATGTTGTCCAGCAGTTACAGGCCGTAATTTACCTTTTTCACAATTGTGACATTTCAGATTAATTGTTATAAAAATGGAAAATGATGATGATCATTATAATTTAAACAATTTATTTGGCTTTGAAAAAAGGTTCATATTTAGATGGATGAAACATAAAAATAAAAAGGCTTAATGCAAAATTAGAGTGTAAAACTATACAAAGAGGCAGACTAAAGCTAATTGTGTTCATGGTCATGGCACTTGTGTTGTGTGAAAGGCTGAATTCTGACTGTTACAAGGTTTCAAATGTATCAACAATGTAACAACTCATAATGACTGTCCCAATAATGCTGTGTGCTGTCAGGTGTATTTATGTTAATGAGGGGGCGTTTTCAAAAGTGACATCATAGTCCCGATAATGTTTTTTAGGTCCTTATAAGTCACATATTTGTCAGAAAGGGAAATGTCTGCATATACCACAATGTTGTCATGGTGGTGTGTATGTAGGTTGTAAAGGTGGTATCTGAAATCTAAAGTGAGCTGAATTTTTTTCAGATTTTTTGGAGTGCTTTTATCTTACTCCCGTAGCTCTAGGACCTCTGGAAAGGGTAGTCCATCTATACCACAACCCAGCCTGGTTTGGAGAAACAGTCCAGCCAAACCATATATACCAACATGTGTGTGTGTGTGTGTGTGTGTGTGTGAGAGAGAGAGAGAGAGAGAGAGAGAGAGTTTGTGTGTGTGTGTGTACTTATAGAAATATTTTTGTGAGGACGAATTTGAGTTTTAGACCTAAGGAATGAGGACATTTTTGGAAAGTGAGGACATTTTGTCCGGTTCTCACTTTGGGACAGGCCTTTAAAGGGCTGTTTGAGGGTTAACACTAGGTTTTAAGGTTCAGGTATGAATTAGGTTTATGTTAGGGTTAGTGTAAGGGTTGGGGTTAAGCATTTAGTTTTGATGGTTAGGGTTAGTGTAAGGGGCTAGGGAATGCATTATGTCAAGGAATGTCCTCACAGGT
>OX442358.1:28936937-28941937 GCA_949357725.1 Hyperoplus immaculatus | reverse complement strand
ACTGTAATAAACAATTCCACAACAGAAGCATTTCTGCTCTTTTTTTTTTTTTTTTTAACCTTTATTTATACAGGTAGATCCCATTGAGACCGAAGACTCTTTTGCCAAGGGAGACACCTGTTTTCCTTTCCCACGTTACCATTCACACACACATTCAAGGTGGTTGAAGTGTCTTGCCCAAGGACACAACAACCATGACACAGGTGGCAGGGCGGGGATCGAACCTCCAACCCTATGATCATCAGCCGACCGGCTCTACCACCTGAGCCACAGTCGCCCCAATGTATGTACTGTAAGCTATACTTTTTACTACGTAATTCAAGTTTATTTTTTTCAGTTTTCCTCATATAAAAAGTATACACATATCAAACCTCCATTGGTCGTCACTGAAGTTTCTTCTTGTGAACGTTTTTAGCTTGAAGAGCTTTAGACCAGAACAGACTTTCTGACCTCTCTGATCTGATGGCATTTTTATGCTTTTATTGACAGTGTAGAGACAGAGTTGAAATGGGGCAGAGAGGGGAGTGACATGCAGAGAACGACCGCGGGCTGGAATCGAACCCGGGTCCGCTGCTGGCCGAGGCCAATGGGGGGGACGCCCTGCCAACTGAGCTACGGGCGTCCCTTTAATTTTAATATTCGTAGGCTATGTATACTGGGTGACACAACAATAGGTACACAATTAACCATTGATATATATATATATTATACTGTATATAAAAAGAAAAATGGTTAGGATTTGGGTGCAAGTATATAAGCTTTATAGCCATGGTACATTTTACATTTTTACCTGTATAGTTGGAAGATTGGGGCATTTCAATTGTGGTCACCCGAGGGCAGCCTATGGGATAACCCGGGCATGTTAGTCATACAGGACTTCCCCTGCCATTTGGCCCGTGGTTAGGTCATAATGAATGTGCAGTGTGACGTTAGAAGCCTTTCCAGGGACCTAATTTATCAAGAAAAGGCCACACTTTGTCGAAGCCGTTTGCCCGTGAGACGCACACACACACAGTGAAGGAATCAATGAGGCTATAATGTGCTGAGGTGTCTGTAGGAGCACAACTTTAATATTCCCTATTGTAGCGTGGGAGAGCTAAGGCAAGGGAAAGTTTATTTACAGTATAAAGCACAATTTAAACACTTAGCTATCGAAGTGCTTTACAGGGGCATACAATACTACAATAATCAAGATAAGACATTAGAAATTGCATTTAAGAGATAGTAAAAAACAAAGAAAATACATCAAGATTAGATGTTGGGAAATGTAGGCAATAGTGCTTTTAAAAGTATATGAAAAATAAACAAAAAATACATTTTGTCACGACTTCAGCCAGTATTTAGTTTGTTTTCATATGTCTGTTTGTTTTCCTGGTTTACTTTCTACTCTCTTGTCATTTCAGACCCGGCCACTCCCCCCTGCTCTGCACTCCCTGCTGATTACTTCCACCTGGCCTAACCACACTCACCTGCTCCCCATCAGCTATTAGCCCCACAGTATATATACCGGTTCATTCCCTCAGTTCCCTGCCAGATTGTCTTTGTGTTTCATTGCTCTCCAGCCTATTCTGAATTCCTGCCTGTTTACCTGCCTGCCTATTCGTAGTGATGGCAATTTGACTCTGAAGCTTCGATACGTGCTTTGAACCCTAGGACTACGAGCCAATAGAACCAACGCTTCGAAACTTGCTTCAAATCACGTGACATATGACGTCCGAAGCAGCAACTGGTTCGTTGCCTGAATGAATCACTTGCACTGGTCCGCGGCTCGGTGGAGAAGCTTTGAGCAAAACAAAGAAACCGGCTCAATCCATAAGGCAATACCTCAATACAAATCTTTGAGTGTCTAACCCCATCCCATCCACATAATCACCCCCTTTCAGAGTTACTCAAGCACACCCAACCACCTTGCCCGAAGCCAGATGGTCAACGCCTAATTATTTAATGGGGAAAAAAAATAACACAATCGATGCTACAATCGTTTACGGGAGTTGTGCATAGTATTTATCTAATAGAAAGATATAATATCATCGACTGGATTAGATTAGGGGATAACACACTGCCTAGGGAGTAGAGGAGCGGGGTTCGAATCCCGATCTGGGGAGTAGGCATAGCCTAATGTTTTTTTTTATGTGCTTTTTCAATTATATACTAGCCTACATGGATAGAAGGCTAGGCATATCCATTTAAGAACAATTTAGACATCTGTATTTAGATCAATATTTATTCGTGTCAAATAATTTTCAAAGCAGGGATACGTTGAATCCACTGCAGCCTCGAACTTCGCCAGCAGAGGTCACTGTCACTGAAGCTTCGAGTAATGAACCTATTTTCGAAACATTGGCTCAACTGGTTCAATGCTTCATAAAAGCTTCATTTGCCCATCACTACCTATTCGTGTTTTGACCCACCCTTTTGGATTTTGGATTATCCCTCTGCCTGCCCCTCTTGGACTTGTTGCCTCGCTACCACCTGGTTTGATTTTCCATTAAACTTTGTTGCAATACCTGAACTGTTTGTTGTCGTGCTATTGGGTTCTGGCCTGCCATTTTGGTACAATCCTGACAGTACAATCTGGCCAATAATGAACCCAGCAGACACTCATTTTGCACTGGAGTTGAGGGAGGTGACATATATCCTCACCTGTCTTAAGAATGACTTCAAGTATGCAGTGGATGGTGTGGAGAGAGCGGAGGTCCTTTCATCAGCCCGCAAGGAGGTTGGGTCTAGACCTTGGCTGCGTAAATTGCTGCCTGACTGGGCAGAGCAATTTATTAGCACACCATCCCAAACTTCCAGCAGCAAGCTCAAGTCACCGGTCTCCAGCAGCAAGCCCCAGGCCCCGGTCTCCAGCAGCAAGCTCATGTCACCGGTCTCCAGCAGCAAGCCCCAGGCCCCGGTCTCCAGCAGCAAGCCCCAGGCCCCGGTCTCCAGCAGCAAGCCCCAGGCCCCGGTCTCCAGCAGCAAGCCCCAGGCCCCGGTCTCCAGCAGCAAGCCCCAGGCCCCGGTCTCCAGCAGCAAGCCCCAGGCCCCGGTCTCCAGCAGCAAGCCCCAGGCCCCGGTCTCCAGCAGCAAGCCCCAGGCCCCGGTCTCCAGCAGCAAGCCCCAGGCCCTGGTTTCCAGTAACAAGTTTCAGGCCCCGGGCCCCAGCAACCAGTCCCTGTATGCTAGCCACCTGCCCCAGCACGCTAGCGACCTGTCCCAGTATGCTAGCTACCAGCCGCAGCATTCCAGCTACCAACCTCCTTCTGCCTCGCAGATTATTAGAGTGGGGGTGTGGAGTTTGGGGTGCCATCCATCTCCTCAGAACTCTCCAGCTGGTAAGCTTACTCCGGCCCCCGAACCTGTTACTGTGACAGAGAAGGAACCAGAACCAACTCCAGAACCCGAGGTCCTTCCGGAACCAGAGCCTGAGCCGGTAGCTGAAGTCCATGAGATGATTCCCGAGCCCCTGGTAGAGACCGTGGTTGAACCTGAGCTGATCTCTGGACCCTCAGTTGAGCCCTCTACACATCATGATGAGTGGGTCTGGTCTCCACCTCCTGATGGGGGGGTCCACCCTCCGGGCCTACCAGGGGAGGCCTGCTTTCTACAGCTTCCAGAGGAGGACCGCCTTCTTCGCCTTCCTCCGGAGGGGGTCCGCTCTATACCTTGCCTGCCCGAGGGGTTCCCTCCTCCGTTCCTGTCCGAGGGGCCTCCTCCTCCGTTCCTGTCCGAGGGGCCTCCTCCTCCGTTCCTGTCTGAGGGGTCTCCTCCTCCGTTCCTGTCCGAGGGGTCCAGTTCCCAGTTGCCTCCCGAGGGGCCCAGCCCTGTGTTGCCTCCCGAGGGGCCCAGCCCTGTGTTGCCTCCCGAGGGGCCCAGCTCCGTGTTGCCTCCCGAAGGGCCCAGCCCCGTGTTGCCTCCCGAAGGGCCCAGCCCCGTGTTGCCTCCCGAAGGGCCCAGCCCCCTGTTGCCGCCCGAGGGGCCCAGCCCCCTGTTGCCGCCCGAGGGGCCCAGCCCCCTGTTGCCGCCCGAGGGGCCCAGCCCCCTGTTGCCGCCCGAGGGGCCCAGCCCCCTGTTAACGCCCGAGGGGCCCAGCTCCCTGTTAACGCCTGAGGGGCCCAGCTCCCTGTTAACGCCCGAGGGGCCCTGTCCCCTATCCCTGCCTGAGGGGTCCTGCCCCATATCCCTGCCTGAGGGGTCCTGCCCCCTATCCCTGCTCGAGGGGGACCGCCCTCTGCCTCGCCGGCCTCCAGAAGGGGGATGTCGCCCTCGCCGCCGGCCTCCAGAAGGGGGATGTCGACCTCGCCGCCGGCCTCCAGAAGGGGGATGTCGACCTCGCCGCCGGCCTCCAGAAGGGGGATGTCGCCCTCGCCGCCGGCCTCCAGAAGGGGGATGTCGACCTCGCCGCCGGCCTCCAGAAGGGGGATGTCGACCTCGCCGCCGGCCTCCAGAAGGGGGATGTCGCCCTCGCCGCCGGCCTCCAGAAGGGGGATGTCGCCCTCGCCGCCGGCCTCCAGTAGGGGGATGTCGCCTTCGCCGCCGGCCTCCAGAAGGGGGATGTCGCCCTCGCCGCCGGCCTCCAGAAGGGGGATGTCGCCCTCGCCGCCGGCCTCCAGAAGGGGGATGTCGCCCTCGCCGCCGGCCTCCAGTAGGGGGATGTCGCCTTCGCCGCCGGCCTCCAGGAGGGTTCCGTCGCCTTCGCCGCCGGTCTCCAGGAGGGTTCCATCGCCATCTTCGTCGCCGAGGCCGGTCTCCAGGAGGTTTCCGTCGCCTTCGCCGCCGGTCTCCAGAAGGGTTCCCTCGCCTTCATCTTCGTCGCTGCAGGTCTCCAGAGGGACTGAGCCCTCACCGTCCAGGCCGTCCGCCTGAAGCTCTGTGCCGTGTCCCTGCTTACCCCCCAGGTCGGCCGCCTGAAGCTCCCTGCCGTGCCCTTGTGCCTTTTTCTGGCCGCCCGCCTGACACCCCTCCATTCTGTCCCACTCCAGTTCCCTGGCCAGCCCATTACCCCGTGCACTGCC
>OX442358.1:28926937-28931937 GCA_949357725.1 Hyperoplus immaculatus | reverse complement strand
TAGTGCACAGGTGTGCCTTAGACTGTCCACAATAAAAGGCCACTCTGAAATGTGCATTTTTTTGCTTTATTGGGGGTCTGGGGACTCAGAACCAGTCAGTATCTGGTGTGACCACCATTTGCCTCATGCAGTGCAACACATCTTCTTCGCATAGAGTTTATCAGATTGTCAATTGTGGCCTGTGGAATGTTGTTCCACTCCTCTTCAATGGCTGTGCGAAGTTGCTGGAGACGGCTTATGGTGGAGAAATGAACATTCAATGCACGAGCAACAGATCCTTAAACTTAAAGGCCTACTTCACCGGTGGGAATATGAAGGTGTATTGAATTCTGACATCCTATGTAGTATAAATGTGCAAAACAAATTGAAATTGTTTCATCCTGTGACATCACAGTAAGAGAAATGTAGGGTTAGACAGTTCTGCCTTTCCTCAGGCTAGGATGAACCAATTTCAATTTTGTTTGCACATTTATACTACATAGGATCTCAGAATTCAATACACCTTCATATTCCCACCGGTGAAGTAGGTCTTTAAGTACAGAACATGTTACAGTTGAAATTATGTCTCTAATATCTCTTAAAGGTGTAGTCAGCGATTTAGTCAAAATCAGTGAATATCTCCATCCGCTCCCTGTCTAAACAAATCTAGTGTTAATACACAGCCGAAGCTCTGTCTGTAAACAGGCATATTGCTAAGAACGGTGGCCCCTTTGTTTACATACCAGTTTATTGGGTGATTCTACAAGGCTCTGAATTTGTGAACTGGTGTGTGTGTGTGTGTGTGTGTGTGTGTGTGTGTGTGTGTCTGTCTGTCTGTCTGTCTGTCTGCCTGCCTGCCTGTGTATGTCTGTGTGTGTGTATGTGTGTGTGTGTGTGTCTGTCTGCCTGCCTGCCTGTGTATGTCTGTGTGTGTGTGTGTGTGTGTGTGTGTGTGTGTGTGTGTGTGTGTGTGTGTGTGTGTGTGTGTGTTTGTGTGTGTGTGTGTTTGTGTGTGTGTGTGTGTCTGTCTGTCTGTCTGTCTGTCTGTCTGTCTGTCTGTCTGTCTGTCTGTCTGTTTGCCTGCCTGCCTGTGTGTGTGTGTGTGTATGTGTGTGTGTGTGTGTGTGTGTGTGTGTGTGTCTGTCTGCCTGCCTGCCTGTGTGTGTCTGTGTGTGTGTGTGTGTGTGTGTGTGTGTGTGTGTGTGTGTGTGTGTGTGTGCTGAAGTGGGCGCTGTCTTTAGCCGCTAGCGAGCCTCTGAAAGTAACTCAATGAAATCGATATATTTTACTGATGGAATTTTAAGTACAGGATACATGTTTATTAAACAGTCACTTTGCCAACACAGACATGGATTATCTATTCTGAATCACTTTCTCATTTAGAATTGTCAGCAGGATTCTTGACATGTGTTGCCATCCTCTGACCACCACACACAACAGCTCTTAAGCCTTTAATATAACATGCTCGGGCTGCTCCGGTGGTGTAGTGGATAGAGCGTGTACCATATTGGCTCAGGCCTTTGTTGCAGTGGTTGCGGGTTCAAATCCGACCCGTGGACCTTTACTGCAGGTCATCCCCCCTCTCTCTCTGTCTCTGTCTCTGTCTCCCCATTTCAACTCTGTACTGTCTAATAAAGCTTGAAAATGCCAAAAAATAAACTTAAAAAAAAAAGCAAGTATATTTCGGCACATTTTTTGTGAGTTTTTTGTTTTTATGAAATTAAGCTTTGGGCTATGAGTGTTTTTGGCTTATGGTTATCCTGTTGTGGTCTAGTAACAACTGATATTACAAATAAAAAAATACGAAAAACCTGATTTGCTTGGAACCTGTTGCAGTTGTTTTTCGAAGTAGCTGAACACTCAAGAGGAATCTTAATGTAGGCTACGGGCCCCCGACATGCTCAACCAAGCGTTAACACTGCTCTTTACATCACACACACACGCACGCACACACACACGCACGCACACACACACACACACACACATACACACATCCACGCGCGCACACACACACGCACACACACACGCACACACATCCACGCGCGCACACACACATGCACACACACACACGATACAGACTGTCCATCCAACTGACAAGCTGTCTGCTACAACATCTCATCCCTAAAAACAACTTTCATGTCTATTCCAACTCCCCCTCTCTATCGCTCCAACACACACACACACACACACACACACACACACACACACACACACACACACACACACACACACACACACACACACACACACACACACACACAGCATATACCAGTTCACATAATGTTCCGGCAGCTTCATGCTTTAATGGTGGCAGAAGGATGTTGGGATTCAGTGAACTATGGGGAACTCTCATCTAATTATCCCTGAGGATACCGAGACAATTGTGTGTGTGTGTGTGTGTGTGTGTGTGTGTGTGGTCTGTGTGTGTGTGGGAGCATGTGCGTATATGTGTGTGTGCGACTGTGTGTGTGTGTGTTTGTGTGTGTGTGTCTATGTGTGAGGGTGTGTGTGTGTGTGTGTTTGTGATACTGTGTGTGACTGTGTTTGTTTGTGTGTGTGTGTGTGTGTTTGTTTGTGATACTGTGTGTGTGTGTGACTCTGTGTGTGTGTGTGTGTGTGTGTGTGTGTGTGTGTGTGTGTGCGTGCGTATGTGTGTGACTGTGTGTGTGTGTGTGTGTGTGTGTGTGTTTGTGTGTGTGTGTGTGTGACTGTGACCATGCCTATGGATGACTCTCCGCCTCTCACTTGGAGATCATTAGGGAACCACTCAGTTGTAACAGATTCCCACTGTGTGTGTCAGTGTGCATGTAGGTGTGTGTGTGTGTGTGTGTGCGTGTGTGTGACCCTCTGCATGTGCGTGTGTGTGTGTGTGTGTGTGTGTGTGTGTGTGTGTGTGTGTGTGTGTGTCAGTGTGCATGTAGGTGTGTGTGTGTGTGTGTGTGTGTGTGTGTGTGTGTGTGTGTGTGTGTGCTTGTAACAGATTCCCCCCAGAGAATTCCGAAAACTTGAGGTAGATGACATGAGCTTTTTATTCTATAAAGGGAGAAATGCCTTTTCTAGCTCAGTTCAAATCACTCGAAGCCATTTAACCGACTGTTGAGTTGTCTGCGATTTGAGAAACCAACATACTGTTAGGCAAGGTAAGTTTATTTCTAGAGCACTATTCAGACACAAGGCCATTCAAAGTGCTTTACAGGGGCATGAAATACATCAAGATTAAAATACATACAAGTATAGAATAGACATTAGAAAAGGGAATGTAAAATATGACTTAAACCTACTTCAATGGGACTCTAACCCGCTGTATAAACCAAACAGGAATAGTAATAAAACATTTAAAAGTGATATAGTGCTAGGAATGTAGATGCTACCAATTCGTTGGATCAACAACTGCTCTCGTCTATCATTCAGTATGGATAGTTTGTCCAGGAATGCAAGAAAAAAATATACCTTATGGCATTTTCTATGGAAGTATCTCTCAATCTTGCCTATAGGCTTTCACAACACACACACACACACACACACACACTCACACACACACACACACACACACACACACACACACACACACACACACACACACACATGCACACACAGTTATCGTGCATAACATGTGTGTATCCGACTGACACATTGCTAGTGATAAGAGGCCGATTCTAGTAAAAGCCTGGGGGAGATGCCACATTAGTGCTGCCTCAGATTAGCAGAGAAGTGAGGTAGATAGATAGGGACTTGTCTGTGTGTGTGTGTGTGTGTGTGTGTGTGTGTGTGTGTGTGTGTGTGTGTGTGTCTGTCTGTCTGTCATGTTCTGTATGTGAGGTGCAAGCGACAAATTCTGCTAAACGAAGAACCACTGTACAGATGATATCTACGTTTTACTTCATATAAAAACTGAATGGTATCACCGAGCTGTTCAGGCATCTGTGACACTAACTGCATCAGGAAAAAGTTACAATGTGAACACAATCAGGAGAGATTAGAATAAATAACACAATAATTCCAGATTAATTCTTAGTGCGTCTACACTGTCACAAACTGCAGAATCAGAATCATAAATACTTTATTGATCCCAAGGGTTGACATTGGTTTAGTTAATGTGCTGCCATGTATAAAGGCCACAGTCCTTATTGTAACAGTTCTACTTCTCTGCAGTTACTCAACTGAGCCTGTCAGTCTGTCGCAGCTCGTTCAACCATAACACTATCACACACACACACACTTCACCGTGGCAACCTCACCGTGACAACCTGGCAGCGCTCCAGTGGATCACAGGTAGGGGATGTCACAATATGAGTCAGTACTGTAGCAGGAAATATTGCATATGATGTATCTCTGGACTCAGATATTGGAAAGCTTACTTAACCATTGTCTTATATAGACTTATAAGTGTAATTGAAAATATTGCATGCTGTTTGTAAACTCTGTAAACTGAAATGTAGATACCCAACAGACCACTCAGACAGCCACGCCTATGTTTAACTTATGCACAATTACTCTGTCTGCTGTCTTTGTCCTATGCCCAAACTCCTCCTATGGTTAAGTTATGTACATTAGAACTGTCTGCCTCTCAGCCTGTCTGTCCTCCGAACTATTGTTAGACGCCTCCCCCCCTGGGAGCAAAAGTCCTTTAAATACATGACGTTTTAAGGAAGAATTCGTCACTATTTGCAACATACCCACGTGTGTTGGAACCAGTGACCACTCTGCAGAGTTTTCTTGCTTATGGATTGAAAATAAACCTGTTTCCTAACCACAACCTATCATTTTGCTTGATTTTCTCATCACAGTACCAAAATGTGATGGTACTCTTTTTTTCCTACAGTACTGTACGTCTTTCCAGATCCTTACTATCGTGCAACCAAGTCCCCAGGTTGGGGATTTGGTTGCACGATAGTAGGTATGAATATAGATGGAAGAGGATTATAGTCACATAGAGAGAAAGAACAAGAGAAGGAAGTTTTTTTTTATCATTAAGTACTTCGAGAATACAGTTAAAATTTCAAGAATAAGGTGGAAATAAA
>OX442358.1:28899437-28919437 GCA_949357725.1 Hyperoplus immaculatus | reverse complement strand
GGGGAGAGAGAGAGTGGGGGGGTGGAGAAATTGAGAGAGAGAGAGAGAAGGAGAGAGAGAGAGGGGGGGTGGAGAAAGAGGGAGAGGGATACAGAGAGAAAGAGAGAGAGAGGGGGAGAGAGGGAGGGGGAGTTTATTCACTTGTAATGTGTTGCATTCATTCCTGTTGACAGACCCAAGGCTAGAGAGAGAGAGAGATAGAGAGGTGGAGAGGGAGAGAGAGAGATATAGAGAGAGAGGGGAGAGAGAGAGGGAGATGGAGAGAGAGAGACAGAGGGAGAGAGAGACAGAGAGAGAGAGAGAGGGAGAGAGAGAGAGGGGGAGAGAGAGAGAGAGAAAGGGAGGGAGAGAGAGAGGGAGAGAGAGAAGGAGAGGGAGAGGGAGAGTGAGGGGGAGGGAGAGGGGGAGAGAGGGAGGGAGAGAAGGAGAGAGAGAGACAGAGAGAATAAAGAGAGAGAATAAAGAGAGAGACAGAGAGAGAAAGAGAGAGGGAGAGAAAGAGAGAGAGAGACAGAGAGAGAGAGAGAGAGAGAGAGAGAGAGAGAGAGAGAGAGAGAGAGAGAGGGAGACTGCTCATAGTAATTTCTCTGTATTGGGATTCACAATATTACAGCGCTGAGCAATAGCATTTTGGGCCCTTCATCTTGTTTATGTCCCTGTTTTAGTGATTTCATAATTTAACTTGATATGAGTCTTTTAATGCCCTTTTTGATCTGTTCAGAAACGTTCAAATGAGCTGAAAAACCAATTGCATCTCCATTAAATTTCAGCCAAACTGCTCAATCAACAATGTGATTTTTTTTACATAAATTCTCTCAATAAAGCTTTATTTATTTTTTTTGATAGAACATTGACAATTGCAATAATGTCGATAAACCCGTTGAGGAAATGATGATGGCAGCATTATCTTGATGGTAAGCTGCAGTTGTCATGACAGTAAGTGAGAGCAGAATCACACAATTGTCTCAATATATTTTATCCTTATTTGTATCTCATTCAAGTTTTTTTTTTAACCTTTATTTATACAGGTAAATCCCATTGAGACCGAAGACTCTTTTACAAGGGAGACCTGTTTTCCTTTCCCACGTTACCATTCACACACACATTCATACACTGATAGCAGGCTAACAATCAACATTCACACGAGGCAAGGTGGGTGAAGTGTCTTGCCCAAGGACACAACAACCATGACACAGGTGGCAGGGCGGGGATCGAACCTCCAACCCTTTGATCATCAACCGACCCGCTCTACCACCTGAGCCACAGTCGCCCCAAGTTGCTCTAAGTAAGATAAAGTATAGCGACATAGGTCCTTAGCAACGGCCCTTGACAGCGGTCTGTCTTGCTGGAAATAACAGACCTGTAGAATGCCGTGATTTACATAGGATTCTCAAAGTGCCATGTAATAAACCACCATAACCCTCCATTGATGAGACCATTTTGTTTAAGTTAAATTAAATTATTTTATGGTTACATTGACTGATGTAGTAACCAATTAGTTCATCTTTTAGTCAGAGTTTACATTTGTGCAAGGTTTGATAAAAAATATATACAGACAAGGTTTAGTAAAATATACACCTTAAACCTGCAGTGTGTAGAATTTTGGGTTTTATTTCCTAGCAGATTTTGTAGAAAGTAATTATAATATCCATAAGTACATTTAATTTAGTGCATAATAGCTGCATTTTTTTTTTATTATAATTTTTTCCCTTAGAAAGGGTCTCATATATGTCCATATTTCTGTATATTTTGGACCAAGGCCTAGTGCCGCCATCTTGAAAGTGTCATAGTTGGAATGTCATCAGGTGCATTGTTTAAAATGTAGAATTGTTCTTGTCCTTGAAGGCCACTGTAGCTTCTGTTATTATTCTAAAGGGTTGGGGTTACCCAGGGAGTGTTGCATTCTAGAACTTTCTAGAACTTACTTGATGATGTCATATTACACACTGCACCTTTAAGTAAGGGATAATGTAGAGCGAACGGGTCACTCGCGAGAAATAAAGACCGACAAGCTGAACAGGAGCCCGACGCGCAGCGGAGGGCTCTTGTTCACATTATCTACATTATCCCGCTTATTACATGGCTACAAACTAAATTAATCAATCAATGTGAGGCAAAATATTGATTAAAGCAAGGTTTATTCAAATAAATAAATAAAAACAGTCCGCTGTGGTCGGAACTCCCAGAACGTCCTTCCTAGCAACGGTAACTAGGCTATTTGTTGTAGTGTATGTTGAATTGCACGTTTCCGTTGATGGTGAAGTTGGAAAGAGAGAAAGGGACGTCATGCGGGACATTAAATGTCACGTCTCTGGTTTCCTCCTGCTGTGGCGCTGCAGCGGGCACATCTGTGAACACATCGTTTACTGTTAGGCTACAACTTGTAAAGCAATAAGGATATGAGACTACTATCTGTTTAAAGAGAGCGGCTAACCTGATCTGTTGTCGTTTCCCGATATGATATTGCTCCACTTCTCCCGGTCTGTGCTGCTGGGCGTCCAGTAGCTCTTCAAGCTGCTCTCACACCTGTGTCCCGTTACTGACATAATCTCCCTGCTCCCGAGGCCAGCCTGAGAGAGGAGCTGGACAGCGGTGCTCCTCAAGCTGTGGTTTGTATAGCGCTGTAGTCCGGCGGCCACACTGATTTTTGGCAACATCTGCCTCCCTCAGCCAAGTCTCCAATGTGGCGTCCTCTCCGAAAATATTGAAATTTAGTTTTGGAAACAATTCCATTTTAAATAAAAGTGAATAGCCTATTTCCAAAACGTCAACGGAGGTTGAGAGAGGTTGTGAAGACGCCGGTCAGAACGTCACTATAGCTACAATATTTCCTATTCATAGCAACGGTCACCCTTGACAGCGGTCTGCTAGCTGGAAATAACAGACCCGTAGAATGCTGTGATTTACATAGGATTCTCAAAGTGCCATGTAATAAATGGTTTTAGTATTGTCAGGAAGCAGTAGAGGAGGTTTTTCTTCAAACTGCATCATACTACATATAAATTAAATCATTTTGTATTCGATGGTATGTCAGTGTATGTAGCAAAGCCAGACACTGTTGTCACATTTATTGATTGTTCAGAATTCCCTTGAAATTAAAAAATCCTACCGGGGACCGGGAGATCCGCGAGTGATCGATCATGTGACGTCAGAGCAGAAACCCGCTGTGGGCGGAAGGATTTATGGTTTATGTAATTGGCCAAGTTCACTGACCCAGCACACACACACACATGCACACACACACACGCACGCACACATACACAGGCACACCCACACACACACGCACACACACACTTTTGATTGCTTGCTTGCTGTTTGTCCATCGATTTCGAGGATGACGTCCACTTTTAACCTTATTGTGGAACACACACACACACACACACACACACACACACACACTGAAACACACACACACACACACAAACACACACACACACACATTGAAACACACACACACACACACACACACACACCTTTGCGCTTAATCAGTTTGATTAATTGCTTTGCATCGATCTGTCTGGAGGAATGGTGGTATCTCACAGTGGGTGGTGGCCAATTATCCCGTCCAGGCTGATCTTTCCCCCTCTCCGAGATACTGGCTTCCTTTATATTGGTCAAACTGTGTGTGAGGCAACATTGACAGAGCTATTGTCTATTGCCTCTGTTGTTTAGAGCTACAGTCAGTTTTATAACATGTAGAGCCACTAGGTGGCGCCTCCCTTTGTTCGTTGTGGAATGTAATGTTGAACATGAAGAAGAAGAAGTGCATGTGCTTCTCCGCTCTGCTAATCTCTGACAGGCCCCCAGGATTTTGCCTTGTGGCCAAACCATTGGTCCTGCATGGTTGGGGAGGAGCTTATTTTCATGCGGTCCGTAGGCAGATTTCCCCGTCCACACAGTACAAGCGGTGAACAAGATTGTGTCTCTGCAAAACATTTTTCTGGATATCAATCATAGGCTCATACTTATCTTTAGACCATATACTATTAAAATTAAAGTTTTCTCATTTCAAAACGCCACCTCAAACGTTTTATTAGCCCAACGGCTTTTAACGGCTTTCAGTTTGTTTTCGCCAGGCTAGATGCTACAGAACGAGAATGATTCTACTCCCGCCTCCAGTCCGCTACGCTTGCCGCCCTCTTTCTTGGTAGGTCCATAATGCAGCTACGTCCATGCTACGTCATGCTTCCGGGCCGCATGGAATTTCCGGATTGTGCTTCCTTGTTGCTTCTCTGCGCCAATGAGCAGCTTTCATAGGAATGAATGGGCGTCGTGTTTCAATCCGGTGTCCATTTCTTTTTATGTCCATGATCTCTGACTATGTTCCTGAACGCATGTCTGCTCAATAGATATAGTGCCGTAGAGACCTGGCTTGATATGGTCAATGTGTAACAAAAGTACCGTGAGGAGAATCCCACAAGTTGCCTACACCGAGTCTTCATGCTAACCGGAGCTATTGCTATCGGACCATAACCAGAACCTGCACCATTCACCGTTACACCATGTTAAAGGCCTACTTCACCGGTTTGAATATGAAGGTGTATTGAATTCTGAGATCCTATGTAGTATAAATGTGCGAAAAAAATTTAAATCGGTTCATCCTAGCCTGAGAAAAGGCAGAAAGAGTGTTTTTTTTAACCCTATATTTCTCTTTCTCGTGACATCACAGAAAGAGAAATATAGGGTTAAAAAAAAACGTACTTTGTAAATATTACTGTGATGTCTTTTACTGTGACATCACAGTAATATTTACAAACACTCTTTCTGCCTTTTCTCAGGCTAGGATGAACCGATTTTAATTTTTTTTGCACATTTATACTACATAGGATCTCAGAATTCAATACACCTTCATATTCAAACCGGTGAAGTAGGCCTTTAAGCACAGAGAAAGTATATACAGTAGCCTACGCAGCAAAAACACAACTGAACGTCAAGTATTGTGAATGCAATGTTTACATTCTTGCAGGGTTACTTTTTTTTAATTACTTTTTTATGGATTTGTTTTTCCTCTTGCAACATAAACACACAGCTTGAAAAACGGACACACACAAAAGATGAAACAAAATACATAACCAATACTCTGTTTCCATGACAATGTTTAGACCAAAGGTTAATGGTAGAATTTTTTTTTTTTTGGAATGTATAGAATAGTTTTTATATCCAAGAGGCTAAATCCAGAGCTTTTGTTTGTGGCTATTAATCCCAGTCTGTCGTGGACCTGCATTTCTTTACGTGTGTAGCAGTCGAGCCAACAAAACAAGCATGGACGGTTTTCTGTTGAAAGAAAGAAAGAGAGGGACTTGTAGAGGAGAGGAAAAAGCAATCAGTGGTCAGACGAGTGGGGAGTCTGGGAGAATGAGAGAGAGAGAGAGGGAGGGGAGAGAGGGGGGAGAGAGAGAGGGGGGGGAGAGGGAGAGAGAGAGAGTGGGAGGGAGAGAGAGAGGGAGATAGAGAGAGAGAGAGAGGGGGGAGAGAGAGGGAGGGAGGGAGAGAGAGACAGAGGGAAAGAGAGGGAGAGAGAGAGAGAGAGCGAAGGAGAGAGACAGAGAGGGAAAGAGAGAGAGAGAGGGAGAGAGAAAGACAGAGAGAGAGAGAGAGAGAGAGAGAGAGAGAGAGAGAGAGAGAGAGAGAGAGAGAGAGAGAGAGCGAGAGAGAGAGAGAGAGAGAAGAGAAGGAAGATGTTTAATTTGCCATAGTGCTCCTTTGAGACTCTTAATCTCCTGCAGTATAGCGGAAGGTGAAAGCCCGCGTGGCAGAGGTGGGGAGAGGTTTGTGAGGCCAAGCGGAGAGAGACACAAATCTTCCACAAAGGAGCAATGGAAGACTGGTGTGTGTTAGCAGTATAGTGTATGTGTCCTTACCTGCCCCTGGCCTTTATTATACCATACCAGCAATGAAGCAGTGAAAATGTAATCCTACACTTCGCTTACAATGGAACGGATGTTTATTTTTGAGGTTAGCATTCATAAAGAGACCACTCCAAATGTTCAGTGTCTCTCGTTTGAGTATTTACAATCATATGTTTGAGTAGAATGAACATTTTATGCATAAGTGTGGGGCGCTCCGGTGGCATAGTGGATAGAGCGCGTACCATATTGGCTCTGGCCTTCGTTGCAGTGGTCAAGGGTTCAAATCCGACCTGTGGACCTTTACTGCATGTCACCCCCCTCTCTCTCTGACTCTCTGTCTCCCCATTTCAACTCTGCACTGTCAAATCAAGCTTGAAAACGCCAAAAAGTAATCTTTCAAAAAATAAAAACAATGCATAAGTAGCGCATACAAACCCACTTCAAATATACTGAACTATCCCTTTAACTGTGAATGTAAAATACTGACAAATTGCAGAGGCCTATCCCACACACACACTGACAGCAAAGAGAACATTTCATACAGGAAGATGTATTGAGCTGTGGCTGTGTCCCATTAATCATGGCATTTATTTTTGGCAGCGACTTTAATGACAATTAACAGTCAATTAATAGTTAATAGCCCAGTTAAATGCCGCTGGTCATTCGATAAGGCAATTTAACAGTGATGAATAAGCTTGTGTTTTTCCTCCTGTGTGTGTGTGTGTGTGTGTGTGTGTGTGTGTGTGTGTGTGTGTTGTGTGTGTGTGTGTGTGTGTGTGTGTGTGTGTGTGTGTGTGTGTGTGTGTGTGTTAGAGGTCACAGTTACTGCACAAGGAGAAGGAAGGGAACAAGAACACACCAAAATACTTTTTTACTATTTTCATTTCATTTTTACAACATATGAGTGTCCAAGGTTTTTACTGAACAGATTGTGGATGCAGCCTTTTTGCATGTTTTTTAAAGAACAGAATGTCTTCTAAATCAGACAATGAACAACATAAGAACAAATCCTTTTGCAATAACCTTTAGAATATAGTGCTACGAACGATTCTGGAAAGGTCATGTTCATGTAAGTGCTTTAGAAGTTAGAAGAAATAATAAAAAATGTCTTCACTTGTGCTATGAGTCACTCTACCCCTGGAGATGTTAGCGTGAAAAGCAGAAGTAACATGCAGTTACTGGCAAACAGAAATCCCAGTGTACACACAGGATAGAGTTACTTCGTATGGAGAGGAGAGACTGCTAAGTAAAAACACAGACAGCAGGACATTGAAAGACCTACTTCACCGGTGGGAATATGAAGGTGTATTGAACTCTGAGATCCTATGTAGTAGAAATGTGCAAATATTTTAGAAATTGGTTGATCCTAGCCTGAGAAAAGGAAGAAAGAGTGTTTTATGGTCTCACTGTCTAACCCTACATTTGACCAGTGTGACATCACACTAGTAAACATTTTAGTAGACATTTTACAGCCGGCAAAAGCAGTGTTTTCGAGCACTGAGATTTTTTGCTATTTTGCCTCAATAACATCCTTTCACTATATATAAAAGGTCTAAAATGTACATTGAAGTGTCTATTTTACTGAACCTCAATCTCACCTCAGTCTATTAAAGGTGAGCCCAAGTGAACACTCAGAGCGTCCATCGACTTTTGTTTGATTATGAAATATGTTTTTGATAAATCCAAATGTAGCTTTTCATTCTCTTTATTTTACGTTTTTCAGTAACAGCTGTGGTGCACGATGTAATGCTAATTCAGGTGAACAGAAAACACCTTATGATATTCCCTCATACTGGCCTGTTGCCATTAAAAAAAAGGCATTGATCTCTAGACCCTGTGTGTGTGTGTGTGTGTGTGTGTGTGTGTGTGTGTGTGTGTGTGTGTGTGGTGTGTGTGTGTTTCATGCCTAATTAACTATCCAACATGTCTGCACAGGTGCTCTTGGGATCTGAGTTTAACCCCCCCCCCCACCCACAAACCCGCACACACACACACGGAAACGACACGGAAGGTTTTTTTTAAAATTCTTTATTGCTTCTGTATAATTCAGTGTAAACGGTCCGATGAACCTCGCATACACAATGGATGGTTAAGTAGACAGTATGTAGTATATACATGTTTAGTATGTAGGAGGGGGGACGTTAGTAGGGCTTTTACAACACAGCCTAAGTCTAATCTGTGATTTTGTGAGGTTGTTAGTAGGTTTTTGTTCCTAGTCTCAGTAGAAGTCCTCACATGTGGAGGCTTGATCCAATTCCTTATAGGTAACAGGGAACTGTGAAGAAAAAAAATAAAAAATAAAAATAAGGTCAATAGTTTTACCATGGTGAAAAGAAAATACATGACAACTATAGTATACAAGCAGCCATTGCAATTGTTTTATTAACGAAAAGGAAAAGCAATAGAGTTCTTATTACGCCAGCTGTTGTTCCTGGGTGTGCGTACCCATGGCAAGGGCATTAAGAAAAACTATATAAAAATAGCATTCTTTGCACCGATGGTCTCGTTTGCTGTTACATGTCATTCAGGGGCGGATCTACTGGGGTGGCATGGGGTGGCAATTGCCACCCTAAAAAAAGCCTTGCCACCCCAGCTGCCACCCCAGTTGGCAGCGCCAAATTAAACATTTATTTTTGGCTGTTAAGAGACATTTACGAGCGCGAGTTTCAAATGTCCGACTGCAAGTGAATGTAGCCAGGTAATATTGCCCCACCCCGATCCCCCGCGACCCATTCCCGAGACTCCTAACCGCTCCTAACGGCACTGATTTTGAATACAAGGAAGGCGTGCGAGAGACGGATCCAAACCTCTCTAGACTAACGAAGCAAGCAGCACAGGAGAGACTACACTCTCCAGGTATTACTGATCAACTGTCTATCTATGAAAAAATGACAATAATGAGAAAAGAGCAGGGCTAATGGAGTTGTAGTTTTCCTATAAAGTTAATATGCTGCTGTGTGGTGACAATGACTAGAGGTTAATAATAACGTTAGGAACTTGTGAATGCCTCGGAAAAACTACAATAACGTTCACATCAGCGAAGATTGTGCACTACTGTAGGCTACTGATCCAAATTCCACAACTCATTACTTGTGTTACAGTTTAGTAGGCTACAATATTTATTCATTTATAGTTGGTTGCTCCACCTTAAGTCAGCCCAGGCAGGACAGGATAGTTAAGTTTCAGTTTTGTTTTTCATCTCCGTGTTGGACAGATGTTCGCTCAGCTGAAGGGCTCGAGCCTCACGGAGCAGACAGCGCGAGTCAGTCTAAAAGTCAGCGAGGATCACGCTCACAAATCAAAAAGCTAAATTATAAAATAAAGCAATCTCTTCCTCCCTCTGTCCACTGCACACTTAGTCACTAGCAGCTTAAAGGAAGTACATGAGGATTAAAACCTCATTTTGCACTTTATTATTTTTGAATATTTGAAGATTGCATGCAAGTAAAACACCACCAGCCACTACATTCTCAATGATAGACATGAATGATCACTTCTTCTTTTTTCTAAACCAATTTGTTTTTAACAATAGAGGAGAATAAATATTTGAAAGCAATACAGAATGCATGATATTACTGCATTGTATTCTATTCTATTGTTGTCACTGGGAACCTAAATGTTGTCAATTACTTTACATAAACTTGATGCAAACAAATTCACCAGAATGCAGGAAATGAAGTGATGAATGCTCAAAAATTTCTGGGGGGGCACCCCCAGACCCCCCATTTAAAAGGTGTCCTAAACCAAGGTTTAATCATAACCTATACCCTTGAAATTCATTAATTATTTTGTTTAATTTTATCTATAGGCCTTTGTATAAGGATATACTTCCTAATTCTTATCACACTATTTTAAATTAAAGTCTTAGGTCGTGCTTATCAATTGCTCATAATAACCAGTAGGCCTATTTCTGTGTTGGACATTACTGAACCTCTTCCCATTTACAGTGTGTTTAACAGGTCACTGTTTGTGACCAAACATAGGAAAATGCCACACAATATTTTGATGAATAATTTTATCTGTTTTGTATGTAAATTACTAGAGTATTTGAATAACTTGATATTTGCACTCAAGTTAGACTGATGATTGACATCTGATGGGAGTATCTCACATTAACACAGACAAATACCAAAGACTCACTGTTAACTAAGTACTTATTGCAGCCCTATTTGCATAGCTTTTGAGCCCCATGCTGGTGTATTAGTGCAGGTGTTTGTTGTGAGGCAGGTAATGTAGTAATTATTCAGTAATAATAATCTTTAAAATTGTCTGACACCTTTTATGTTTAAATGTAAGGCTTCACTCGTGCTACAATACATTAAGTATTATGTTATTTAGTCAACATATCTAAATGTGGGGGCTTTCCCAAGTACATATTTATTTATATGGCTTTAATTAAATCGGCATACTGTATATACATCCGCCACAGGTTGCCACCCCTTAAAATCTCCTGCCACCCTCTTGCCACCCCATGAATATTTTTCTAGATCCGCCCCTGATGTCATTTAAGCTCATCAGAGGAAAAATGAGACTGTTTCAGAAATATTTAAAAGTTCCTTATAGTTATTTTTAATCTGCATTAAAGTTGTAAATTCCCCTTTTACTGCTTTGTGAACACAGACATTCAGGGTTACAGAAAGTCACCTCGAACTTGCTGATGTTTAGAGTTGAGTTCCTCTTTTTCTTCCAGATGTAGAGAATCAGCAGGGTAATGACCAGCAGCGAACCACCAACGGACAACACACACACAACCAGAAGCCAGAAGTAACCATGGCGGGGGACTGGGAAGGAACAAATAGAGAGAGAGGCATAAGGGGTAAAAAATTCACCCCCCTCAGTGTTGGCATTGAGATATGAATTTTTTTTTTGTACCAGGCCTTAAATAGGTTTAATAATGCTGTGAAAGCGGCATATTTAACATGGGAGTCAATGAGAAATTGCTCTTTTATAACCTGCCCTTAGTGGCCACTCGGTGAACTACAATTTTTGTCACTTCTGCATTGGATGCTGGTAGAACTCGCTGTGATTGGGGCTTGGGGTGTACATAGGGTCAAAAAGCAAGGGATATTCTGAAAATGTGTTATCTCGTATGAGATAAATACTGTTTCCAAAAGAAGAATTGCAAAAAATCTGATTTTATCTATTAAACTGGACAGACTTTACATCATGTTAACTTCATCATACTCTCACTAATGTAAAGAAGAGATGTATAAATAAGTGAAGTAGTATTTCTAACCTGTGAGCTGGTCTCTGGCTTCATGCAGAGATGATGGAGGGGAACTGGAGATGAAGGGCTGTGTTGTTGGTGGGGTGAAGGCTGACAGAAAGTGGAAAAGGTTTGAGAGAACTCAATGAAACGGATGGATAGATGGATGGATGGATGGATAGAGAGATAGATAGATGGATGGATGGATGGATGGATGGATGGACGGACGGACGGACAGACAGAAACACAGACATACAGACACAGACAGACAGACGGCCGGACAGACAGACAGACAGACACATATTATGTCTAACCTGTGACTTTATGCAGAGTTGATGGAGGTGAACTGGACATTACGGTCTGTGTTGGTTTTGGTCGGGTGGAGGCTGATGGGACAGAAAGTGGAAAAGGTTGGAGCAGGAAAACTCAATGATAGGACAGACAGACAGAGACAGACAGACAGACAGACAGACAGACAGACAGACAGACAGACAGACAGACAGATATTTACTGAGCTTAAAGTGGTACTACCTTAATTCCAGAGCATATCGGAGTTTATTTCACATGATTTTACAATAGTTATACGTAGCCTACTTAATATAAAACAACTACCCACCATCTACAATAATAATAGGCTGTTTGCGATAGGAATCTGGAGACAGAGCTCTGCCGTAACCACACTTGTACCATCCTGTGTCCGCCGTGGTGGCCTGTGTGATGGTCACATACAATCCAAATATGGATCCTTCTCCATATTCGATGCCGTATCTGCCATTCTGTCCTCTGTTCTGATCAGTTTCAATGAGGATGTCCTCCTCTTTTTTACACTCTCCTTTACACAAAAACTTCTGCTTTCCGTAGACAGTGTAGCTGCATGGATATGTCACATTTTCTCCGTCGCTGTATGTGTGAATAAAACCAGAGTAGCCATCCCACCGTGCTATAGAAAAGGAAACAAAATCTTAGTTACTTGTAAATGGTAAATGGTAAATGGACTCCACTTATATAGCGCTTTTCCCTGGTTTTTCACAGACTCAAAGCGCTTTACATTGTTTTGTACACATTCACCCAATCACACACACATTCATACACTGATAGCAGCAGCTACCACGCAGGGTGCAAGATAACTATCGGGAGCAATTCGTATTGTAGTCAATTACCTGCCATTCAGGCCCTGAAAACAATCTGATAATACTGACAAGGACAATCGATCGATCGATCAGTAAAATGCTCTATAGGTAATAATAAGAACCATCATCAAAAAAATGAGAAACCATACATCATAAATAACTAACATCTTTAAATATATTATGAATATTCACTCAATTATGCGGTTAAACTACTTATAGTAGAGGCTAGTTTTAGTGCATTTGTGTTTTCTATTTTCTTTCTGTACATAGGCTGTGCATTTGTATATCCGTTTTATATTTGTCTAAGTGAGTCACGCTTGTGTATTTGTTATTTGTACCTTTATTCCTGGTGGGGCCTCTTGGACCAGATCAATATTGTAAATAAGAAACTGTTCATAATGTTTTATCTGGAAAAATAAAGGTTAAATACATTTAAAACAAAAAAAAACTTACCGTCCGATACTCTGACCTCAAAGTCGAAGAACGATTCTGGGATCGAACCTGTGCCCAGACCACACCTGTACCGGCCCGTTTCAGACTTGGTCGCATTTGTGATGGTCACCGACACAATTCCTCTGGTAGAAGAGTCATTTTTGTATTCGATGCTGTATCCGCCACTCCGGGAACTGATGCCATCGGTTTTAACGAGAATATCGTCTGCTTTGCATTCGTCCTTACAGAAGAACTTCATGTTTCCAGACCGAGCCAAGTGGACATTAATTGTACCAGTGTGTCCCTCGGCTATGGTGTAAATTTTGAGGCTTTGTCCAGTGTTTCCACCGCACAGTGCTGTTGAAAACATGAACAGAGAAAAAAACTGATGGTCATTCCATTCTGTAGCATTTACTGACTCTAAAACATGCGGTCACATTTTAGAAATACAACTAGGACTGAATTGTCGAAAAACTGTAAACTGGTGACAAAATAATAATTATTAATAATCAACAACAGGACACCCGAAAAACATATCAAACATTTGGATAATGTCCAAAGGCAGTAGTGGAGCAAATAAGTGCTACAATCTTTCAATTTGTGATACAAGCGGGAAAATTGGCATGAGCAGTGTCCATGGGTCACTTGACAAGAACATTTTCCGAGACAATGAAATGAAAAAGAAAGTTTTAATGAAAAAACCCAATAGAAAGGGGAGACCGGGGATAGTAGGCACACTTTTTACTCTAGTGAGAATTGCTCATCACCTAAACATCTTTCAATAGTCATTCCTACATTAAATTGAAGCTTTAGGCGTTGACTTGAAATGTGAACCCCTCACTTTTTCTAACTTATTGTAATAAAGAAGAAATTAATCATCAAAGACACCCTTACACATTGTGACAACCAACCCCATCAAGGGGTCTGTTGTCACACACTATGGGGTTGTTTGTCACAATGTTATCTTAATGGGAATAATCTTAATAAGAAGGCAAGAAAGCAGAACTAAATTTGAAAGTTTAATTGCATTGTCAAGTTGACAAATAGGCCTACATAACTTACTGTTTCTTCTTCTCCAGCTGGGGTGGAGTGCACTGGGGTGCAGTAGCCTTGGCAGCTGGTCTAGTTTGGTATGCGCTGGGTTGTTTTGATTTTGTTGCCCTTTTTTCTTTTGCCTGCTAGCTGCCTTTTCCTGCTCTATTCTTTCCTTCTCTGGGGTGTCAGTGAGGATACAGCTTGACAATTTGTTTTGTTATTGGGTTCGTTTTCTGGCTGCAGCCTTTGGATAACATGTGACAACCAACCCCCCCAAAAATGTGACGACCAACCCCAACTTGAATTTCTTGTTAGCATCAAGGCCAACAACCATCTGACAACAAATTAGCTTGCTAACAACAATCTAAACTATAGCTTACCCTTCACACTTTTTTAGGGTAACAAGTGTTTTGTCATAAACCCATTGTGTAAAAGCCTAGAAGAAAAATACTGAGGAGCTAAATATTTTCAATTTGACGTGAAAAACACAAACAGTCCTCTCACCTCAAATTCAGCAGTCTAACTCCAAGGAAGACTATGTAGGTGACCAATTCTGGATATTTACATACCAAAATTTCACAGACAGCGCCTTCTGGTTCCGAGATATAACGATTGTGACAACCAACCCGTGTGACATATAACCCCGTTCTCCCCTGCATTTCCATGAGAAATTTTCAAATTCACAATTTCAAATGTCTTGGACAATTTTTCTTTCCATACGAGGACAGAAATGAGTACACTGTTACCATCAACAACAACTAATGCTGAAATAAAAACATTTAAAAATCAATTTTCCTATTGTGAATAAATTCCCCAAGTGACCCATGGAGACTGCTCATGCCAATTCTCACGCTTGTATCATCAACTGAAAGATTCTGACGAAAATAAGCACTTAGCCGCTCCACTACAGTGTGTGCTGCAGCGGTAAATAGACAGACAGGTAATCAGGGCCTCACCTGATAGGAAGCAAACGAACAGGACGTGGTTGATATTCATTCTGGATGGAGAAATAGCCTCTGTCACTCCTCTCTCTGTCTGTCTGTCTGTCTGTCTGTCTGTTTGATCGATCGGAGGCACGGAGCTGCTTTAAATTAATCTTTGGCGTCACTGCTACTTTACTTCTTAATTTTTTTCATTTTTAATCTGACCCTTTGTGTTTGTGAGAGAGCGTGTGTGTGTGTGTGTGTGTGTGTGTGTGTGTGTGTGTGTTTGTTTGTGAGAGAGCGTGTGTGTGTGTGTGTGTGTGTTTACAGAATCATTAATAACTGACCAAATGTGGACTCAGTGGTATCTCATTAGTCATATCTCACAGAGAATTGAGGATGTGAAAACTCATTGTACAGTTTTTTTTTAGAGAGTCGGAAGGTGGTTTCTCGGATTGCAGAAAATGTATTTTTACTGTTTGTCATAAAATAGACTAAAACTTTCCCAAAAAGATTAATATTATCTATTCCTCTCCAGTTACTGGCACACACACACGCACGCACACACACACACGCACACATGCACGTACGCACGCACGCACACACACACACACACACACACACACACACACACACACACACACACACACACACACACACAATGCGGTGATCAATTATACACAAGGCTGCCAGGTAATAAAATAAATGCATTTATCCTGATAATTCTGCACACCACTGCAAACTGTCATGAGACACACACACACATGCGCGCACACACACACGCGCACGCGCACACACACACGCACACACACACACACACACACACACACACACACACACACACACACACACACACATACACACACACACACAGAAACACTTTGATCAGAGGTGCAGTGGCATCTGTCCCATATGGTTATCAGTCACCGCTCCAGTGGCCCATGTGTGTGTGTCCACTTTGATGTTACATAACTCTCCACACACCATGTTTCTGGTTTCACCCAAACTGTGAACCATAATGCTAATCTCTTTGTTTTTTCGCTTGACATATTTGAATATTTTTGGACTGTCCCTAAAGCCTGATGAAAGTAGGGATGCATACAGGCTAGGCAAGTTTATTTCTATCTAGCACAATTCAGACACAAGGCCATTCAAAGTGCTTTAGAGGGGCATATCAAAATTAGATATAAGAAAATGTCCAAATTGCCATTAATTAGACCAGGTGCAAGATTCAAGATTCAAAGTGTGTATTGTCATATGCACAATTAAGAAACATGTTCTCAGTCATACAATCACATTCTTTCTTTGCCAAGAAAGAAATATATAAATATGCAATATACAAGTAAAATAGAAAGAAAGCAGCAACAATACAGAATATACAATTTACAAGGTACAGAGGCTTTAATAACGAACGCACCTACACACACCTACACACACCTACAAACACCTACACACACCAACACACACCTACAAACATCTACACACACCTACACACACCAACACACACCTACAAGCACCTACACTCTCACTCAAGCTCCTTCAATTGAAGATATTATGCTAAATAGCAACACGGTTAGGTAATCAAATCATTTGTTAACAACACCAGGAAATAGGTACCAAAAATCTGATTTTCAATGCGGCTATTTGAAAAAAGATTTGTTCCGACATTCTGTAATTGCACAACATGCTGAGTTACAGTCCAGATTCAAGACAATAGAACCAGATTGGAGCTAAATATAGTTAACACACCAGTACAAGTTCTTCAGTTTGTATGTGTGTGTGTTTGTGTGTGTGTGTGTGTGTGTGTGTGTGTGTGTGTGTGTGTGTGTGTGTGTGTGTGTGTGTGTGTGTGTGTGTGTGTGTGTGTGTGCAATAACACTCTCTGAACAAAACAGCAATGGGGAAATGTCAGCGCCACATAAACAAAAAAATATCCGCCCTCCGTAAAGTGTTACGTTGCTATGACTACACACCCACAGCTCTTATTTACGAAATAAATTACATTTTCAAATTAAAACACACACACACACACACACACACACACACACACACACACACACACACACACACACACACAACCACAGTTAATCTTGAGAGTCTACACAACAGCCTATTGTTTATGTCATGCATATTTGAGTTTCAGAAGTAGAGTATATACAGCTCCGGATAAAAATTAAGAGACCAGTCTGGATTTTTCTTAAATCTTCATCTCTACATAACTTATTGAGAATGCTCTTAATGACAAGAAAATGTATTGGAATTTGGTAGAAATTTTGTCAGTAGTTTCAAGAATAAAACCAAAATGTTCATTCTATTCAAACATTATGCCTATAAATAGTAAAACGAGAGACACTGAACATTTGGAGTGGTCTCTTTATTTTTTCCAGAGGTGTATATATAAGCTCCCCACCTTCTATTTCATGGAGTAATTTTCAAGAGGCTTTTGAAGTTGGAATCATGACAGAGAGGAAGTGTATGGGTGGACCTGTGAGTGTGGGTGAGGAGTTGCCAGGTATGTGTATGTGTGTGTGTGTGTGTGTGTGTATGTGTGTGTGTGTGTGTGTGTGTGTGTGTGTGTGTGTGTGTGTGTGTGTGTGTGTGTGTGTGAGTGTGAGACAGAGTATGTGTGTGTCTCTACATGCATGTGTGCGAGTGAGAGAGAAAGGGGGAGAGAGAGATCGCTGTGTGTAGGAGCAAAACTATCATCTTATTCCTCACATATCCAGCATCCTACAAAGTCCTTTTTCTTTTCCGTGTAAATAGAATATAGATTTTTTTTTTAAAGAATAGAGAAACATATATAGGGGAGAACGGGGTAATTGAGCCACTTTTTAAGTACGGGCAACAGAGGGCCCGTAATTATTACTCTCCACTATACTTATTCTTACTTCTTCTTATTTCTTCCGCCACATTTTCTAGCTGCTACTCCTCCCACACCGTTACACGTAGACATGCAAAAATTTCACACAACGTGCGTCCCCACCCCACGGGGTGTGCTATTATACAGTTTTTTGAATTTCCGCTAGGAGGCGCTGTTATTAAGCCCTGACTGAAGAAAGTTTGAGAGGCCACGCCCCGCACACCGTAAGTCCGATTGACTTGAAATTTCTCACACAGGTGTATTTTAGGGTGCTCTACAAAAAAGCCTCTTGGACCATAAGAGTCAACCTGGAAATATTTTCGGGTAATTAGCAAAAACTGAAAAACAGAGATTTATCCACAAATTTGTCAAGTTTTACTCTATCAACACCAAATGTCTCACAAAACCTTGGTGGACTATGACGCACGACTACGAAAAATATTAGTAGGATAGCTTCAAAAACATGGCGGTCATTGACTAAAACTTTTACTCAGGGGTGGGGCTTATCAACAATTGGCCATAACTCATTGACCAAAGGTCCTATCATCATACAACTTACTGGATATGTGCAGAAGACATGTGATAGCATGTCCCTGAAAGCGTGTCTAGATTAACCCATAGGGGGCGTCACAAATGCGAAAAACATAATTCACAAATGCAATTTTTGACAGGCCGCGCCCCTTTCCCCCTGACTCCGATTGACTTATTATTTGTTAGACATGTACAGCTCATGTTGCTCTACAATAAAGCCTCTTGGACCATAGGGGTCAGCCATGATTTTTTTCCTTCCCTAATTTACATGGGCGGCCCGTACTTTCAAAATCTCCGCGGGATTTTCTAGTTACATTTGCTCCCCTCTAAGGGAGCTAAAATGATTTATCACTGAAATTTACACATTTCCCATTAATTCAGGATGTTTCCTAGAAATGGGCATTAGTAGAATTTCTTTAAGACAAAGAGCAGTGAAAATATGATTGTTTTAAAAAAAGTTGTCATGTGGCTCACTTTACCCACACTGTGGGGTAAACTGATCCACTTACTTTTTCCACTCTGAAACTACCATAACAACATATTGTAACAGTAAGAATCCTGAAAGATAGCCACACATTCCAGAACTAATGTCGGACTAGTAAAAGAATGATGGGGTTTGGTCAATTAAGCAAAGCAAATTTTCTAAACACTTGAAAGTAAATCTGAACAAAATCAAATACAACATATTATAATTCAAAAGGTTTAATAAGATTCAAATGAAAGATAGAACCAGTTAGATTAGAACACAGTCTGGGGGTCAGAACACAGGACCCTTAGAGCCAGCTAGTGTCTGGGGGTCAAAGCATAGGAAAATCAGAACCAGCGAGAACAGCCTGGGACTCAGAACACAGGAGAAGACCCAACTGGATTATAACATCAGCCTGTCATACTCTACAACTAGGCCTACTCTACATTCCAGCCCTGAAGGTTACAGGGAAAGATGAGAAGGTGCTCTTTCCATGTGGTTGCCCCAGGTCGTCTTCCTGGTGTATTTCCTTGGCATGATGGCTTTTCTACAATGTGTATGACATGTAATTTTACATTAAAATATGTTTAAGACTAAACTTAACTTGTGCCTCATGGTGGGGGAAAGTGAGACAGTGGCTCACTTTCCCCCACAGCATTTGGCTCACTTTCCCCCACCACCACAATTTGAGAAAAAACTACCTCTCTTAGCATTTCAGGCTAATCTTCAGTCATCAACACGTATGATAGAAGTTTTTCTACGTGAATACATTTGCTTTGGCACAACAGTTGATTAAGTTGACAGCAAGAAAATTTACTTTTACATGCAAAATACCTATTTTGGTGAAAAAAACATGCTTACCACAGCACCATGAGGTCCTCTCTTTCAAGGCCATGGGGAAATGAGAGGGGCTTGAAAACGTATATATCTCACATGACCACAAATGTTTTCCGTTGCCTAGATACAGGGGGTGGCTCACCTTACCCGATGCCTCAGATTCCGTTCTCCCCTACATACTTACATAAAAGAAAAAAAAAGTACATTCAATTTAAAATCTGTTTTTTAATCCACACATTTGTCAGCAAACTAGCGGCAGAGAAAGAGAGGGTGAGAGCAGCTACTCAGCATGTGGCGTGTGAGCATGCTTGAACCAGTATGACTCCGGTTGAACAAAAGTTTTCTTTTCCTTTGCTAGTGAATTTCTGACCGTGTGAAAACTGTGTGAAGACTGTAATGTGTTCCTCTGTGATCAGCTTTGAAAGTGAAAAATTAAACGTGAACTGAGATAGCCCTGATAGCCTAGATTGGGGCGGCAGTGGCGAAGTCGGTAGGGAGATCGCCTCTGGAGTGCAGGGTCGGAGGTTCGATCCCCCGTCTCCCCGCCACATGTCGAAGTGTCCCTGAGCAAGACACTGAACCCCAAATTGCTCCCAATGGTTCAGAGAGCGCCTTGCATGGCAGCTACTGTCATCAGTGTATGAGTATGTGTGAATGGGTGAATGTGGTAAGATATGTAAAGCGCTTTGGGGCTGAGAAAATCGGCTAGAAAGCTCTATATAAGTCAAGTC
>OX442358.1:28889437-28891937 GCA_949357725.1 Hyperoplus immaculatus | reverse complement strand
CACACACACACACACACACACACACACACACACACACACACACACACACACACACACACACACACACACCGGCCCATTTCCTCCCACACTCTGACTGATTGCATTGTTTGTGTCCGCCCTAACTTTAACTTTGCCTGGCCTTATACTAGTCAATTGATGATTCCCTGCCCCAAACCCATTGGATATGTTTGCCTGTTCTCACTGAATTCACGATATTTAGCAATTTATTGATCACAATAACTTGTATTTCAGGGTTTTCTTCTTTGTATGTCCTTCCTGTTAAAAAAAAATGTTTTCGCCATTTTAGCTTTTCAAAATGTTTTATTAGACAGTTTGGAGAGACAGAGATGAAATGGGGCAGAGAGGGGACATGCAGAGAACGACCCGGGCCTAATACTAACCCGTGGTCTGCTCTATTGGGAGAGCGTCAACTTCGTGTCAACTCGTTTGGCGATGGCTTGAATTTAACTGACATTCATTCATATGGAAAAAGTTACGCACTATAACTTTAAGTCAACACTTTTTTTTTACATTTCTTTCTGCTAAGGTGGAGCTTTAAACATTCTCTGCTGTGCTAAAGGTTTCATTTAAACCAATCAATTTCCAAACGGCATCCGATTCCCTGCCCCACAATGCAAAACTTAACAAATTAAATTGAGAAAATGGCGACTGTGGCTCAGGTGGTAGAGCGGGTCGGACAATGATCGAAGGGTTGGCGGTTCGATCCCCGCCCTGCCACCTGTGTCAAGGTTGTTGTGTCCTTGGGCAAAACACTCCACCCACCTTGCCTCGTGTGGATGGTGATAGTTAGCCTGCTATCGGTGTGTGAGAATGGTAACGTGTAAATGGGAACAGGTCTCCCTTGCAAAAGAATCTCCGGTCTCAATGGGATTTACCAATAAATAATAAGGTTAAAAAATAAAAAGACAGACTGAAAGTAATAGGACATTTGGAACACAGTGGTACAAGCACGTAAAAGGCTACAGCTCATAATTGAAAACATCTAAAGCCTGACACCATTTTGACCCAGGGCCCCATGCTGATATATAGACAGCACAACAGACAGGAGCAAAGGGAGAGAGCAAATGAAAGAGAATGGTGTTTCAATGCAGGGAGCAGGAGGGTGGAAAGGCAAATTGGTGTGTGTGTGTGTGTGTGTGTGCGTGTGCGTGTGCGTGTGCGTGTGCGTGTGCGTGTGCGTGTGTGTGTGTGTGTGTGTGTGTGTGTGTGTGAAAGCAAGACCTGGAGATAAAGAATCAAGAGGCTTCGAGAGGCAGAACTTCAGGTTGTGAATGAATGACAGACAAAAGGAAATCGGAGAAGAGAAAGATGAACACACACACGCACACACACACACACACACACACACACAAACACACACACACACACACACACATACACAGACACACACACACATACATACACAGACACACACACAGACACACACAAACACACACACACACAAACGCATGCATGCACACACACACACGCGCGCACACACACACACACACACACGCACAGAGGTGGCGATGAGTATCTGATGTAGTTCACAAGTGAAAAACAAGCTTAAAGGGCAGAGAGAGAGAGAGAGGAGATGACATGTTTTAATTCCTTATTCTGCTAAAATACAGCAATTCATTTAATTAGTCTTTCAGCCATCAACAGTTTCCAGCTCCCTCCTTACCCTCCTGGGAAGCCCCTTACAGTTGAGGCTTCCCCCTCTCCTCTTGATAAACGAGCTGTGGGATAAGAGCTGAATGTTGGAGCCTTTTATGTATTATATTATTATTATATACAGTGAGAGAACAGGGTCGTGGGTGGATAGTATACAAGTGGAGCAGATAGCAGCTGCTTTCACACAGGCGAGCGCTGGCTTGTAACTGGCCCAGTGAAATACACAGAGGTTTTGGGTAACACTTTACAATAAAGGTACATTAATGCATGGTTAGTTAATGGGTTAACTAACCACGAGTTAACTGTAAACTAATGGTTAGTTAACCCCTATTAAGCATTAATTAAGCATTAGTTAACTGTTAATGAATATTAAGTTAACGCTTATTAGGCATTTACTAACCGTTATTGCTTAGTTATTAATGGTTAGTTATTAATAGTTAGTTAGTTATTTATTAATTGGTTAGGCATTAACTGCTTGGTTAAGTAATGCTTAGTTATGCATTTATCAAACATAACAGTTAGTTAATACTTATTGAGCAATTCCTAAGCTTTTACGAGCGCTTAGTTAATGATGAGTTAATGTTTAGTACGAGTTTACCAAACAGTTACAAACAGTTAATTAATGGTGCTCCGAGGAACTTTCAGTTTGTGTTCATTCTTGCACCCCCTTAGGACAAAAGCGGTAGTGTTTTTTATTTTATTTTACTACGCCAGCTGTAGTTTCTGGGTGAGCATGCCACACTTTTCAGTTTTTATCTATAAATTCTTTTTAAAACAATGTCTGATTTTCACAATTACGCGCCAGTGTTTGTTGGTCTTTCACAAA
>OX442358.1:28869437-28884437 GCA_949357725.1 Hyperoplus immaculatus | reverse complement strand
CGCACATACACAAACAGTATGCAGTTATCAGGTTGTCACTCAACCTCTGTTAGTTGGCGATTATTTTGGCTATTGGGCAAAAACACAAAGCAGTATACAGTCCAAACTAAGCCAAAAACATGTGTCAGCAACAGCGAACAAACCTGTTAAATAATATGAAACAAAATCCCCCCATAATACACACAGAGATTATAATAATAATGTACGGCTCATAACGAGTTAGTTGTTAGTGTACCATCGATAGTTGGCCCACATCCACAAGTCTGTTCTAGGTGCAGTCACGGCATTCTTCCCTAATGAGGCTCAGGCACTCAAATCTATTTACACTCACTGTATCACTGTAACATTTCAACATTATTCTCATACTGCTACAACTTCTTGTAATTATTTATTTTTTCTCTCAACCTGGCTCTAAGTACTCCATGTACCTGTTGAAACGTCTATATTCTGTCCTATAGATGAAACACACGAAAGCTGGCTCAGATAGTAGACTTGACATCATCCCTTAATGAGACACACACACACACACACACACACACACACAAACACACACACACACACACACACACACACACACACACACACACACACACACACACACACACACACCACACACACATTTACACACTCTAGCCATCAGCACTTTTCAAAACTCTTTCTGCTCGAACTTTTGAATTAAGCAAATTGCTGATCCGAGCTTTTTTCTAACAAGATGATGACAAGTCTTTGGCCAGAAGACAATAACAAGATGTCACATAGTATCAGAGGTAGAGTCACTCACTCACTGAATTAGACACACAGTCGATGGTTAAACCTGCAGTGTGTAGAATTTTGGGTTTTATTTCCTAGCAGATTTTGTCGAAAATAATTACAATATCCATAAGTACGTTTAATTTAGTGCATAATAGCTGCATTTTATTTTTAGAATAATTATTTTTCCCCTTAGAAAGGGTCTCATATATGTCCATATTTCTCCATACTTTGGACCAAGGCCTTGTCACCGCCATTTTGAAAGTGTCATAGTTGGAATGTCATCAGGTGCATTGTTTAAAATTTAGAATTGTTCTTGTCCTTGAAGGCCACTGTAGCTTCTGTTATTATTCGAAAGGGGTGGGGTTACCCAGGGAGCGTTGCATTCTAGAACTTTGTAGAACTGTCTTGATGATGTCATATTACACACTGCACCTTTAAGTAAATATTTCTAACAATATGCGTGGTCAACCCTCGAAAAGCACTAATTATTTGAAACAATATTATTCTTTTAGAGCAAGAAGCAGATGACAGTCCCAAATGAGTCTTGTTAGTGAAGCCTTAACAAACACCAGACCATTACAGTAAGTGTGATAACCAGCAGAAAACTGTCTTGGTAGCATTAGTGTGTGGACCCCATTTAAAGGTGGAGTCAGTGATTCTGGAGAACGCTTGTTGTCAAAATGACTTTTTGTTAAAATCAGGGAATATCTCATCACGATCTGCTAGGTAGATAGATAGATAGATAGATAGATAGATAGATAGATAGATAGATAGATAGATAGATAGATAGATAGATAGATAGATAGATAGATAGATAGATAGATAGATAGATAGATAGCAGCAGAGAAACCAGGGATGTTATGCAGTGGATGAAAGTGCTCTAACATAGTGTGAAATCATTCATATATAGTAGATTAATCCTCTTGCTTCTGTAACGTATTGCTAAGGAATTGGGCGCAGCTACTACTCTGCTGAAGGTCAGAGCACACATGCACACACACACACACACACACACACACACACACACACACACACACACACACACACACACACGGCCAGAACTGAATGATATCATCAGTGTATGAGCTGGTGGCACAGACAGCAGATAGCCAAAGGAAGAGGGGACCTGGACAAGAGACACACTCAAGATTAACATGACCTTTTCAAACTGAAATGTTTGCAGTCCTATAGAAGTGTCATCCAGCCGTGTCTAAAGGCAGTTTAGAGTGTGGACATGATCAGAGGGAGAGAAGCCCGCAGTCACGGATAGGGATGAGAAGATAATCTTTTAAATGGGGATAGCGGCCGGCACAAATTGTTTGACATTAAGTAAAGCAATGGGAGTTGCACCCATTTGTAAACAGTTAACGTGTCAGAAGCAGCTATGTGGAAACTGAAGACTTTAAGAGACGAAGTATCGATGTTGGTTTCGGAAAGCTACAGAAATCATTGGATGCCCCCCCCCCCCCCCCAGTTCTGACATTAGAAAGGTGTAGGGCATTAAAGGTGCAGTGTGTAGAATTTTGGGTTTTATTTCCTAGCAGATTTTGTAGAAAGTAATTATAATATCCATAAGTACATTTAATTTAGTGCATAATAGCTGAATTTTTTTTTTTAATTATTATTTTTTCCCTTAGAAAGGGTCTCATATATGTCCATATTTCTGCATATTTTGGACCAAGGCCTAGTGCCACCATCTTGAAAGCTCGAGCATGTTGCTTCGGATGTAAATGTTTTGGGCCGTTGTAGCACATTTGCCCTATAGGCTTAGCCCTGTCTGTTAGTGGAAGGCAGCCCCTGATTGGTTCATGTAGTCGTCAATCTAGCCTCCAGTCAGACCGGACCCTCCCCACTCTCTGGAAGGCAGCCCCTGATTGGTTCATGTAGTCGTTGATGTCAAAATGGATCGACAAATAAGCTTGAGCCAGATATAGCTTTTCTCATGTTAGATTCACGACTACATGAACCAATCAGAAGCTGCCTTCCACTATACGGGATGAACTTTAGGTCAGAACGTGGGCTCTGATTGGGCTGTTCATATTTTGACTAGACCAATGGTAAGCTACAGAAATCATTGGATGCCCCCCCCCCCCCAGTTCTGACATTAGAAAGGTGTAGGGCATTAAAGGTGCAGTGTGTAGAATTTTGGGTTTTATTTCCTAACAGATTTTGTAGAAAGTAATTATAATATCCATAAGTACATTTAATTTAGTGCATAATAGCTGAATTTTTTTTTTTTAATTATTATTTTTTCCCTTACAAAGGGTCTCATATATGTCCATATTTCTGCATATTTTGGACCAAGGCCTAGTGCCACCATCTTGAAAGTGTCATAGTTGGAATGTCATCAGGTGCATTGTTTAAAATTTAGAATTGTTCTTGTCCTTGAAGGCCACTGTAGCTTCTGTTATTATTCAAAAGGGGTGGGGTTACCCAGGGAGCGTTGCATTCTAGAACTTTGTAGAACTTTCTTGATGATGTCATATTACACACTGCACCTTTAAGTCAACATTATACTTTGCAAAAAAGAACAGTATGGTTTACTTAATGGAAGTTTTTCATACTAATTATGGGTGTGAATCTATATTAGAATGTGTATAATGCCTGGTAGTGTTTAGTGTGTTGTAGCCAAGCTAATGATGCTGCAGTAGTGTTTTCCTGCAATGTATATTTAGTCCAATGGCTGCAATGAATCAGCTGCCTCCTATAGTAGTCTGGCTGCTGTCTAAAAAGATTCCACTCAATGAAAGAAGAGGCAACAAAACAGTTCAGAAGTTCAGGTATGACTTTCAAATGAACTTGACTTATTGTTAAAGCTATAGTGCGTAACTTCTGTCGCCCCCCATGAGGAATTCTGAGTAATTACAACAACACTACACTGTCGGTGCATCTACATGAGGTAAAGCCTTCAGTGATGGCACATGGATTTTATACCTTCTGCTGTACGTCCAGGTTTTGTTCTTAGCAGTAGAATCAACAACTGAAACATTTCTTGGGCTCTTCTTGGGATTTTTCTGAGCTCCTGTGCCAGTGTCAGGGGGGGAGGGAGGGCACCAATTTGTTAACGCTGCCATACTGAGAAACACAGAGAGAGTTTTGTGGAGCTGATAACAAACTTTAGGAACTCAAGAGTTTTGTTTTACCTGCAACAGCAACAATACTCCAGAATCCTAAACTCTGTGATCTCTGTCATCGTTTGTCAAGCTCCTGTTTCCTTCCTCTCATTATATCCTGTAGTTTCCACACACACCACACACACACACACACACACACACACACACACACACACACACACACACACACACACACACACACACTCACTCACTCACTCACTCACTCACTCACTCACTCACACACACACACACACACACACACACACACACACACACACACACTCTCTCTCTCTCTCTCTCTCTCTCTCTCTCTCTCTCCTACTGAGATATTAATTAGTTTGTACCTCAGAGATCTGCAGTTGGAGCCTTCAGTTTGTCTCGACATCTCCCTTTCTCTCACTCACTTTAATTTCCGACTTTATTTTTTTATTTTTTTTTAAAACTTAGTCTCATTTTTGTCCCGTCACACTTGCTCGGTTGATGCGAGTGTTTTAAAAGTTAAGAAAATAACTTTGAGATAATAAACCAACGTTGAGATAATGGCCGTTAAAGATGGTTGTATGGGAGATACATTTTCTTTCATTCATACTGGTATAAACAAAGACATGTCATGGAAGCAAAATAGCCCAACAACCGCCAAATTGACCATTGTCTCGCCCTAAGCATCTGTAATTGATTCTGTATTTCTATTGGCTTAGAAAACAACATGTGTTAGCTGTCTAACTGATGCACTCGGAGGCGTGGCGGTGTTTATTGAACGGTGTATTTGCAGTTAAGCTATGAGCTCTCCCGCCTGGCTTACACACTGTATGTGTAGCATAGGTCACCAGAGACAGACGCTGACACACACACACACACACACTCACACTCTCACACACACACACACACACACACATGCACACACACACTTACACTTACACTTACACTCACACTCACACTCACACTCACACACACGCACACGCACAGACACACACTCACACTCACACTTACACTTACACTCACACATACACTCACACTCACACTCACACACACACACACACACACACACACACACACACACACACACACACACACACACACACACACACACACACACAGGTGGAGTCAGGGATTCTGGAGAACGCTTGTTGTCAAAATCACTTTTTTTTCAAAATCTGTGAATATCTCCTCATGATCCGCTACCTGTGTGTGAGCTGAAAAAAACTAAACCGCTGTTATTACACAGCCTAGGCTCTGTAAACGGGTATGTTAATAAAGGGTTTGTAAACAAAGGCGGGCCAACAAAGCTCTAGCAACGTGCACGTTTACAGAGCCTAGGCTGTTTATTAACACCTGTTTTTTCTTTTGAGCGCAGCAGATATTCACTGATTTAGAAAAAAAAGGCGATTTTGACAACAAGCATTCTCCAGAATCACTGACTCCACCTTTAACCTCAAATTTTAAGAACATGAGCATAGCCAAAATGACAAATTAAAATAAATTACACAGACCACTTTTCCTCTTTGGATGAAAAGTAGAGCCCTTAGGTTGGAAGCACTTAGCACGCAAAGAAAATACAGCTTTACGTAATTTTATGATCTTTTAAAAAAATAAAAAATATCCTTAGCTTCAGCAGTTCCTTGCTCTCTGTTCATAACCAACATTAACAGCACTCTGTTTTAAACTTTCATGATCCCAGAGTGAGTCCACGACAGAGGAAAGGCGTGTAGGAGGAGGAGGAGGGCTTGTCAGGCAACGTTCAATAACTTAAATAAAAGCATATGAAGGCAACACACGGTCGGGCCATTTTCTGCTGACGAATTGCACTTTTTACGCCATATCATATTCGTTTAACATCTCACCTAGATGTTTTTTTTTTGGAACGTGGACTTGCCTTTGCAAGATTCACGTTTAAATTTAGCGTCAAATTACTCTTATTTTATTTTATTTTATTTTATTTTATTTTTTTATTTTTTTTTTATTTATTCACTTTTCTTATGTGTATTCTATACTTGATGTATTTTAATCTTGATGTATGTTATGCCCCTATAAAGCACTTTGAATGGCCTTGTGTCTGAATTGTGCTATAGAAATAAACTTTGCCTTGCCTTGCCTGGGATGAACTGGTGCTTAGATTCAACCACAGGATTTTGTAGGTAGAAAGAAAGGGGTGGATAGAGAGAGAACGCTGCAAAAGAGGTTACTCTCCGACAGTCTATTTATACAATAGGTCTTGTTGACTATGATAGAAGCCTGCAGCATGAGAACAAAAAAAAACTGTGTATTTTTAAGGCCAAGCTTCCCAGTCATTCACTTTGCATGAACTGCATGAAAGACAGTTGAAATATTTATGCATCTCACTGTCTGTTCCCACATTATAGTCTGTTACCATGTTACCAGCTCTTTATGGAACTAATCCTAACAAAGGAGCTACGAGGAACTTCTTAATATTTCTGCAACAGCCTTAATTTTTCTTCTGATGATCATAAATGACATGTAAGAATAATAGTTTTATATACAGTATTTCTTAACCAGTAACCGGGGGTTAAAAAGTAAAGCGAATGCACCCAAGATCAGACATCTGCAAGCGAAAAAAATCGGAAACTGAAAATCAATACACAAATGCTCTCAAATCAAAAAAGACCACACACTTGAATAAATAAAGGAAAATTACTCCATTCTCCTTTGTGATTATTCAGTTATTCAGTTACACAAGGGTAACCACGTCTGCTATTATAAAATATAAATATATATAGATATAAAATACCATTTAAGAAAGCAGTCCTCTTCTGCGTGTGTGGGACTGCCTGCTGTGTGTATGTGTCACTTTGGGAGCCGTGGCTTGTTTTTGCGTGTGGGATTTTTTCTCTTGACATGTTTCTTGTGCTGTCAGAACATATTGTGTGAGTGAGTGAGTGAGTGAGTGAGTGAGTGGCTGTCATCTCGAGCCTTGAGCTTTTTCTTATAAACCCCAAACACACCACATGCTGTTGATTCTAACATTCCTCTCAGTATGTGTGTTCCCTTCTAAACCCTGCCACCAGATAATATCAAATAAGCTAACGTAATATAAATAAAATAAAATTAAATAAAATGTAAGGTAAGGTAGGGTAAGGTAGGGTAGGGTAAGGTAGGGTAAGGTAAGGTAAGGTAAGGTAAGGTAAGGTAAGGTAAGGTAAGGTAAGGTAAGGTAGGGTAAGGTAAGTTAAGGTAGGGTAGTGTAGGGTAAGGTAAGGTAAGGTAGGGTAGGGTAGGGTAGGGTAAGGTAGGGTAGGGTAGGGTAAGGTAGGGTAAGGTAGGGTAGGGTAGGGTAGGGTAAGGTAAGGTAAGGTAAGGTAGGGTAGGGTAGGGTAAGGTAAGGTAAGGTAAGGTAAGGTAAGGTAAGGTAGGGTAGGGTAGGGTAGGGTAAGGTAAGGTAGGGTAGGGTAGGGTAGGGTAGGGTAGGGTAGGGTAGGGTAAGGTAAGGTAGGGTAGGGTAGGGTAAGGTAGGGTAGGGTAGGGTAGGGTAGGGTAGGGTAGGGTAAGGTAAGGTAGGGTAGGGTAGGGTAGGGTAAGGTAGGGTAGGGTAGGGTAGGGTAGGGTAGGGTAAGGTAAGGTAGGGTAGGGTAGGGTAAGGTAGGGTAGGGTAGGGTAGGGTAGGGTAGGGTAAGGTAAGGTAAGGTAAGGTAAGGTAAGGTAAGGTAGGGTAGGGTAAGGTAAGGTAAGGTAAGGTAAGGTAGGGTACGGTAAGGTAAGGTAAGGTAAGGTAAGGTACTTTGAAGAACGTACTTTGTAAATATTACTGTGATGTCTTTTACTGTGACATCACAGTAATATTTACAAAGTACGTTTTTTTTTAACCCTATATTTCTCTTTCTGTGATGTCACGAGAAAGAGAAATATAGGGTTAAAAAAACACTCTTTCTGCTTTTTCTCAGGCTAGGATGAACCGATTTCAATTTTTTTCGCACATTTATATTACATAGGATCTCAGAATTCGGTAACACTTTATAATAACTATCCGTTGTAACTCGTTAATAGATCATTAGTAAACTCTTAATTAATGATTATTAATGATTTGTTAAGTGTTTGTTTGCAGTTTGTTAAGGATTTATAACAATGGTAGATAGTTAATACCTTAATAATTGAATCAGTTCATCTGGGAGGTAATCCGAGATACCGACGAGGCTGAAATAGGCTATAGACTATACACAGTGCATGGGCAACTGAGGGCAGCCCCATTTTCAAATATTTTTAAATAAACTCAATACACACTGTGCATGCCATGGACTTGAACGTGACGTGATCAGTTAATCTCGGATTACCTCCCAGATGAACTGATTCAATTATTAAGCTATTAACTATCTACCATTGTTATATTGTTATATGTTACCCAGAATTCAATACACATTCATAATCAAACCGGTGAAGTAGGCCTTTAAATTTACTCAATCAATTCATGTGTATACTATTGGAAAATATTAAGTAAATCTGCTCATTATTCATGGTTTGTTTTACTTGATTTCTAAGCTTTGAAATCGACTCAATATTTTAGTGTGTAAAAATGTTACACCATTTAAATGAAGTAATATGCAGTATTTGTTTTTAGAGTGAACATCCAAATTGTGACCATTCAAAAAAACGGATCGATACATAGACAAAAAACAGGCTTGGTGAAGGGCAGGTCAAGATTATACCATAAAATAAATAACACGAACAAATAAATAACTAAAAAATATATAATAGACAATGTTACATGTAAAAGTACTTTAAAAAAAAACTACTACTAGGCCCCTATGCTTTTAGCCTCACACTTTAAAGGCCTACTTCACCGGTTGGAACATGAAGGTGTATTGAACTCGGAAATCCTATTTAGTATAAATGTGCAAAAAAAAATTGAAATCGGATCATCTTAGCCTGAGAAAAGGCAGAAAGAGTGTTTTATGGTCTCACTGTCTAACCCTACAGTTTCCTTACTGTGACATCACAGTAAGGGTTAGGACTAACAGGACAGCTGGGCCAAGGGAAGACTAAGGGAAGACTGAGGGAAGAAAAACCTCATTCATTATATTATAATAGTGATTTTATAATGATAGAACGCTGGTTCCGTATGGCTGAAGTATTCCTTTAAGTTACTGTGGTTTGCTTACTTACTCTCGGCTGTTCCTCAGTTGTTTGAAAATATGCCTCCAACTTCCCTATTAGCTCTGTTAAATCTGCTTCTACCAACTTTTCAGATAAGGCACTAACTCACTTTACTTTAAAACCAGCCACACTGGCACACACACAAAGGGAATTTATGACACTAGTGAAGGGACCTCCCCAATTATGCATATGCAGCAGGCCATTAAATATCTGTATAGGGAAGATATACTCACCTCAAGATGTTCTTTTTGCCAATTATACTGTATATATATCCTCACAACACTAGGCATCAGCTACACAATAAATGATTTGTCTACTGCTTCGTTATTGGGTATATTCAGATTTTTCCTCCTGTGCAGAATTTACTGTATAACGTGTGACACATTTCATTTGTGGCCGGCTTAGCTGTCCTGCTGTATAGTAATACTACAGTGACTTATATCCATCTTGTCTTATACAGTAAGGCAAAGCAAGGCAAGTTTATTGAAATAGCACAATTCAGACACAAGGCCATTCAAAGTGCTTTACAGGGGCATGAAATACATCAAGATTAGAATGCATCAAGTATAGAATAGACATTAGAAAAGTGAATGAAAAATATGACTAGAAATAAAACATTTAATAAAATTAAATTAAAATGACAGGTTAAAAGGGAAACAGAAAAGTCTTCAGATTTGATTTAAAAGAGCTGAGAGTTGCAGCAGACCTCGAGTTTTCAGTAGGTGCTACTGAATACATCTCGACCCAAACCCTGCTCTTAAACCTGCAGTGTGTAGAATTTTGGGTTTTATTTCCTAGCAGATTTTGTAGAAAGTAATTATAATATCCATAAGTACATTTAATTTAGTGCATAATAGCTGAACATTTTTTTTTTAATTATTTATTTTTTCCTTAGAAAGGGTCTCATATATGTCCATATTTCTGCATATCTTGGACCAAGGCCTCGTGCCGCCATCTTGAAAGTGTCATAGTTGGAATGTCATCAGGTGCATTGTTTAAAATTTTGAATTGTTCTTGTCCTTGAAGGCCACTGTAGCTTCTGTTATTATTCAAAAGGGTTGGAGTTACCCAGGGAGCGTTTTTTTTAAATTTTATTTAACCTTTATTTCACCAGGAAGGTCCCATTGAGTTACAGTAACTCCTCTCACAGGGAGTCCTGGCCAAGAGAGGCAGCAGAAAAGAAGTTGCAGAATTTGCACAAGGCCACACACACACACAAACAAAGTACACCACAATTGACACTATAATGCTAAAATTACACTTCATAACAGGCTATATAAAAACAAGCTAATACATACAGCTAAAAAAAACAAATTAAAAATAAATAAAAGGCATCAGGTTAAAAACAGTTGCAGTGTTCTTTTAGAGCTGATTGTAACATGTTTTTAAAGGTACTGAATGGTGGGAGTGATTCCAGCTTTAGAGTGGCTTGAAGTTCATTCCAGACCTTTGGTGCATATGATGAGAAAGCTGTTGTACCCAGTTGTGTTCTTGTTAGTGGTGTGGTTAATAACATATATTCTGATGACCTTGTTTTGTAAACACTGTTATGGAAGGAAAGCAAATTTGAAAAGTAAAGGGTTAGTTTACCCATTAGTGCTTTCGCAATAAAAATCAGTGCATGTAGTTTCCTTCTAAGGGAGAGGGAGGGCCATTGTACAGCCTCATACAGAATGCAGTGGTGAGTTCTAGCTGGGGCACCTGTGATGAAGCGCAGGGCTGAATGGTAAATTACTTCTAGTTTGTTTAATAGCGATGAGGAAGAATGCATATAAATGAGGTCACCATAATCTAATACTGATAAGAAAGTGCTCTGCACTAACCTTTTCCTTGCTAAATGAGGAAAACACTTTTTCATGCGAAAAAAGAAACCTAATTTAGGTCTAAGTTTTTTTAAAAGGCTCACAATATGGACCCCGAGAGACAGCTTATCATCAAGCCAGATACCTAAGTATTTATAAGACGATACTCTCTCTATTATCGTACCATCCTGAGTTGTTAAAGTGATGTTTATTGGAGAGCGTGAACGGGTAAAAATCATTGACTTAGTTTTTGTAGCATTTAGTACCAACTTTAAGCTTACCAGAGATTTTTGTACTACACTAAAAGCAGACTGTAAATATGTAATTGCTTCACGGACTGATGTGGCAGATGTATGCATAATGGTATCATCTGCGTAAAGATGAATCTTTGTTTGCTTTAAGTCCCTACCTAAATTGTTTATATAAATGGAAAATAAAATGGGGCCCAAAACTGACCCTTGTGGGACACCCATTTTTACTTCCAGCAAAGGCAAGGCAAGGCAAGGCAAGGCAAGGCAAGGCAAGGCAAGGCAAGGCAAGGCAAGGCAAGGCAAGGCAAGTTTATTTATATAGCACAATTCAGACACAAGGCCACTCAAAGTGCTTTACAGGGGCAAGATTAGAATACATAAAACATTTAAAAGCGAATAAAAGAAGCAAAAAAAAAAAAAAAAAATGAAAACTCGATTTAAAAACATTTAAAAGCAAATAAAAGAAGCAAATAAAATGAAAATTGCAGGTTAAAATGGAAACAAAAAAGTCTTCAGACTCGATTTAAAAGAACTGAGAGTTGCAGCAGACCTCAAGTTCTCAGGGAGTTTTTTCCAGATTTTTGGTGCATAATAACTAAAAGCTGCTTCTCCTTGTTTAGTCCTAACTCTAGGGACTGTAAGTAGACCTGTTCCAGACGACCTAAGGGCTCTGGACGGTTCATAACGTATCAGCATATCAGTAATGTATTTTGGCCCTAAACCATTTAGTGCTTTATAAACCAACATCAGTATTTTGAAATCAATTCTTTGAGTGACTGGAAGCCAGTGTAAAGACCTCAGAACTGGGGTAATGTGATCCACTTTTTTGGTCCTAGTGAGGAGTCGAGCAGCAGCGTTCTGAATTAGCTGAAGCTGTCTGATAGATTTTTTTGGAAGGCCAGCAAGGACACTGTTACAGTAGTCAAGTCTACTAAAGATAAATGCATGGACAAGTGTTTCTAAATCTTGCTGAGACATAAGCCCTTTAATTCTTGATATGTTTTTTAGGTGGTAGTAGGCTGATTTATTAATTGATTTTATGTGTTTCTTGAAATTCAAGTCGGAGTCTATAACAACACCAAGATTTCTGGCTTGGGGTGTGGTTTCTAACATAATGGATGTGAGCTGTGCGCTGACTTTTAATTGTTCATCTTTGGCACCAAAGACAATTACTTCAGTTTTATCGTTGTTTAATTGAAGGAAATTTTGGCACATCCAATCATTGATTTGTTCAATGCACTTACTCAGTGCCTGTATCGGACTGTAGTCTCCTGGTGATATGGTTATGTAAATTTGCGTGTCGTCTGCATAATTATGGTAGCATACTTTGTTCTTATTCATAATCTGAGCTAGTGAGCAAAGATGAGGTACAGTTATCCAATGCCACACACTGAGTTCTACCACTCAGGTAATAAGTGAACCAGCTTAATACAGTGGTACTAAAGCCTATACTTTGCAATCTTTGCAGGAGAAGGTGATGGTCCACAGTGTCAAATGCTTTAGAAAGGTCAATAAATAAAGCAGCACAAGACTTCTTGTTATCTAAAGTATGTAAGATATCATTTGTAACATTTGCGTTGCATCCCAGAACTTTGTTGAACTTTCTTGATGATGTCATATTACACACTGCACCTTTACACCTGTGTACCTGTGTGGCACTAAGCTGCTAGTTGGATGACAGAGTGGGTGAGCTCCATCGAAGCATTTACACACTGCCCGGCCCCCAAAAAAAGTCGCCACCTGGATTTTACTAGGCAAGGCAAGGCATGCAAGTTTATTTCTATATCACATTTCAGACACTTATTATAATATTATATCTTCCCTATTTTACTAGGCAAATAGGCAAGAGTCAAAAACTGCAGTGATTCATGCACAGTTGGACAGTTCTTTACACGATTTTAGTAGTTTCGTCTTCTCCTAGTAGATTTCTTTGTATTGTGCTGGCCAATAATATCAGCTTTCAGAGTTACATCTTTTCCAAAACCACAGCATATGTTTTCTGACATGGTCGTTTAAGAAAATAAGAAGCTTTTCAATGCATCAGTTAGGGTTGAATAACTTGTTGCCAACTGGAACATATTAATCACTGCAGTGTTTGACCGATGGAGAGCTCTTAAAGGTGCAGTGTGTAATATGACATCATCAAGAAAGTTCTACAAAGTTCTAGAATGCAACGCTCCCTGGGTAATCCCACCCCTTTCGAATAATAACAGAATCTACAGTGGCCTTCAAGGACAAGAACAATTCTACATTTTAAACAATGCACCTGATGACATTCCAACTATGACACTTTCAAGATGGCGGCACTAGGCCTTGGTCCAAAATATGTAGGAATATGGACATATATGAGACTCTTTCTAAGGGAAAATAATAATTCAAAAAAAAAGGTTCAGCTATTATGCACTAAATTAAATGTACTTATGGATATTATAATTACTTTCTACAAAATCTGCTAGGAAATAAACCCAAAATTCTACACAGTGCAGGTTTAACTAAATATTCCCGTCTTATTTAACATCAGTTTAAAGGATTCCTTCGGTGTCAGCACCTTTTCTGAATATAATGGAAACTGTCGACAAGCGAGTCCCATTGTATTCCAACACACATCCCCTGTGCATCCTTAATTGCTATAGGTCATTAAAAGTCAGCACACGCACACGCACATGCACACACACACACAAACACACACACACACACACACACACACACACACACACACACACACACACACACACACACACACACACACACACACACACACACACACACACACACACTTATCCAAGCAGGGAAAATGAATGAATTGCAGATAAAGAGGTCAGACATAAGTCAGAGCTCCATTTGATGGAAGAGAGAAGCACAAATAGAATCTTTATACAGCTAAATATGGAACAGCGTAGGAGTAGAGACGCATATGAATATACGCAAGATCGGCTGTGTCTCTCTCTGTGTGTGTGTGTGTGTCTCTGTCTCTCTGTGTGTGTGTGTGTGTGTGTGTGTGTGTGTGTGGGCATGTGTCTCTGTCTCTGTGTGTGTGTGTGTGTGTGTGTGTGTGTGTGTGTGTGGGCGTGTGTCTCTGTCTCTCTGTGTGTGTGTGTGTGTGTGTGTGTGTGTGTGTGTGTGTGTGTGTGTGTGTGTGTGTGCGTCATGACATGATGTGGGATGAGTCACAGAATTGTTTATTTTTTTTAACCTTTATTTATACAGGTATATCCCATTGAGACCGAAGACTCTTTTGCAAGGGAGACCTGTTTTCCTTTCCCACGTTACCATTCACACACACACATTCATAACTATCTACATTCACACGAGGCAAGGTGGGTGAAGTGTCTTGCCCAAGGACACAACAACCATGACACAAGTGGCAGGGCGGGGATCGAACCTCCAACCCTTTGATCATCGGCCGACCCGCTCTACCACCTGAGCCACAGTCACCCCAACTTAAAACTTCTTAAACCCTAGTCTGATTTTTCCTCTGATGATCATACATTATTATTATAAGTTATGTTACAGCAAACGAGACCATCAGTGCAAAGAATGCTATTTCTTATACAGTTATTGTTAATGCCTTTGCTTGGGTCCGATCTACCGGGAACTGCTAAAACAAAAAGTTAAAACAGACACATTTAAAAGGAGCTCCGAGGAACTTTCAGTTTGTGTTCATTCTAGCGCCCCCCCTTGGACCAAAGCGGTAGTTTTTTTACCACGCCAGCTGTTGTTCCTGGGTGAGCGTATACCCATGACAAAGGCATTAAGAAAAACTATATAAAAATAGCATTCTTTGCACCGATGGTCTTGTTTGCTGTAACATGTCATTGATGATCATCAGAGTAAAACATTTGACTGTTTCAGAAATATTTAAAAGTTCCTTGTAGCACCTTTAAAGGTCACAGGATAGCAACTAAATGAGAGGAGGAAGTTATTTTTTACATAATGCACTCTGAGACTTAAAGGTGCAGTGTGTAATATGACATCATC
>OX442358.1:28849437-28864437 GCA_949357725.1 Hyperoplus immaculatus | reverse complement strand
TTCAGGTTATACAGTAGTGTGTGTGTGTATGTGTGTGTGTGTGTGTGTGTGTGTGTGTGTGTGTGTGTGTGTGTGTGTGTGTGTGTGTGTGGATTGAGGCTGGGGCAGTGTAGGGCCCACCAGACTCAATCCATCTATTTTAGTTGTTTACTCTCTCCATCATATCCTCCACCTAGCCACCAGTGTGTGCTCTCCATCGATCCACACACACACACACACACACACACACACACACACACACACACACACACACACACACACACACAATCAAACACAAACACGCACACACACACACACACACACACAATCAAACGCAAACACGCACACACGCGCACACACACACAAACACACAAACATGCACTCATACAAGAACACACAGAAACAAACACGTGCACACACACACATAAGCACACCCCAGCGATCTATCGGAGGGTGATTTTATGGGCTTTCCCCTCCTATGAAGGGCATTTAGCTGTCCGGCTCACACCGACCCAGGATGATTTGTTATTGTTAATGTCTGTCCAACACAAACAGGCTGTTTGCCCCGACGGCACACTGATGGAAATACACTCGCCCAGGTTGCATTGCCCTGGTGTGTCCCTGTGTGTGTGTGTGTGTGTGTGTGTGTGTGTGTGTGTGTGTGTGTGTGTGTGTGTGTGTGTGTGAGTATGTGTTTGTGTGTGTGTTTGCACCGACGGCAGACTGGTGGAAATGGAGGATGGTTTATGGAAAGTTATGAGTGTTTTCTTGCTCCAACGGATCAACGGCACATCAGGGGAAAATAGAACGTTATAATGTGTTTGTGTTGAAACGGTTATGAATAGGTTGAGATAAGGTCAGGTTGGGCTCTGATACGGCCACACTAAGCAGGTCAAATGCTTTATGTTCTGCATTCTTGTGATATTTTCTGCAGCAATTCATGGGTGTCAAATAGATATTCTTTTTTTCCTAAAGATTATTTGTATGCATTTTCAAACTTTATTTGTCAGTATGGAGAGAAACAACAGAGTTGAAATGGGGAGACAGAGACCTACTAAGGCCCCTCCGACCACCACCTCAAATATTCAGCAGTCATATACATTCACACCAGGCAAGGTGGCTGAAGTGTCTTGCCCAAGGACACAACAACCAGGACACAAGTGGCAGGGTGGGAATCGAACCGTCAACCCTCCGATCATCGGCACTGTCAAATTCATAAATTAAATGTACTGTATGTATGTGAGAAAAAAAATTGTAAGTGTTTGAAACAAAAGGCATGTAGGTATGATGTGTACAAGACATTTTATCCATCAACTTAAAGGTGCTGTAAGCGGAATGGTTCTTTTAGCTAACTTCCTGTTCCCCTTGCTCGTCCCGACGTCACCACATTAATGCACTGCGAGTTAGCTAGCATCATCTCAGATCCATAAGTGTGATAAAACATGATAAAAACCATCAAAACAGACATTGGGAAGGATTTTTACATGCTCCGCCATTGTAGGCGCATAAACATTCCCCCCTGTGTTGCTCTGGCGTGCACCGGCAGTGAGACCATAGAGTGTATATACTATATATGACTGAGACAAGTGTCGGTTTGTAGCGTTCTCTGTTCTGATTGGATAAACATTTCGGGATCCTCCAATAAGTGTATTTGCCGATTACATCCAAAGCAGCTGACTAAGAGATCGGCTTTATGAAACGCACACATTATGTAAGTGATCACTGTATCAATAAAGAGCGATTTAAAACTTATATTAACATAAATAAACCGCTTACTGCACCTTTAAAGGGACTCTTACCGATCCTGCAATTGAGAACTACAGCACTATCATACCATCCCGCCTCCCTCCAATGCCACCACACCCTCATTCCATGCTTGTATCACTGGTTTCACTTCAGAGTTGTCGGCCAGAACACCACTTATGGCCAAAGGCGTCAGACTATAAGCATGAGACTAGGAGAGGAGGAGTAGGGTTTTATCCGCTCTTTATTTTCCTTCTTTCACAGGCACAGTCGCATATAGATCGCGGGAAAAGAACAAAGGTTTAAACTCCGCTCGTGAGGAGACGTTACAACAGCTGTTGCGACCCGCGAATCGCAGCCGTTAATAACATGCAAACTATATTATAACAGCGATCGGGACTGCATGTACATACTCACACACGGGTGATTCACATTTAAACTCAGATAAACATGTTTCCATGTGGAATGATCGCTTACTGCGGCAACGCTCACACATCTGACCGAGGGAGAAGAGAAAGGAAACTAAACAGGCTCTCTGGCCGACTGACGTCACGGCCCTAACTGACTGCTATCCACACTGAACAAAACACATCTTAACACGCTGTAAGAAATAACAACACTGTAACTTATGAACGTTGGGGCCTTTTCTACAATGGTCGCTACTCGCTACTGTCTGGAATCAAAACAAACCCTCTGGTTGAGAATGCGCAATACAGAAGCAGACCGCAAACAGACAGGTCTGTCGGCCAATCAAATCGTTCGGTCCGAACGATTTCATTGGTTGAATTTTATATATATTTTCCATAATATTATGAGATTGAAATCATTGTTTGTTTTTACTCCTGGTGGGTCTGTCTTATATTTTAGAGTGTAATTACCTTATTAATACCATTTTAACCTAATTCAAAAAAAGTGTAATAATGCAACAAAGGTAAGAGTCGCTTTAAGGCAATATAACTGCATAGGTAAAATAAAATAAAATATGGGTTCCCAACTTTAAAATGGCCACTCCCTCAGTAACATACAAAGAACCCTGTCTCCTGTATCCAAGTCTTTGTAAACTTTGTGAAAAGAATGTGACACTTCTTGTCTCTTAAAAAAAGCAACCGGCAGCTAACACAACCCAGGCAGCTGTAAAGCAACCTCCCAAAACTTCTGTATTTGGCGAAAACATTCAACAATTCAACAGTTTACAAGCGAGATTTTTTTTAGGAGACAGGGCGGCCGGCTACGTGTGATGAAGAGGCAATAACGCAGCCACTGTCACTTTTTATGTTGCAGTGAGAGGTTTCTATAAACCTGCTGCCATTGATATAAGGAGGGTGTTGAAATACAGCCCCACTAAAATGACAGGGGGTTTTATACTGTCGGGTTGTTATTGTATGAGAAAAATGCGGCACATGGCGTGATCTATGGAGAAGGATAGCTTGGTTGTGTGTATGCCAAGGAGGAGTGTGTGTTATGGTAGTGAGAATAAAACTGATTTTGATGTTGTCGAAGCAGATGGGAGGATTTGCGTAAACACCAATTGTCTGCATGTTGATTAACCGTCATCAAGGGCACTGCCGGATAATGAGCTTGTGTGTGTGTGTGTGTGTGTGTGTGTGTGTGTGTGTGTGTGTGTGTGTGTGTGTGTGTGTGTGTGTGTGTGTGTGTGTGTGTCTACCTCTCGATAGAAAATGCCTTCCCTGTCTGAGCGGAGAGGACACTTCTGGGACGGACTCCGCAAGGACACATGGCAGGAATAAAGAAGATTGGGTTAAAAAAACACACACACACACACACACACACACACGTTTGTGCAGCTATACTTGTGAGGACATTCATTGACATAATTCATTCCCTAGCCCCTTACCCTAACCATCAAAACTAAATGCCTAACCCCAACCCTTACACTAACCCTAGCTTATTCATACCTGAACCTTTAAACCTAGTGTTAATCCTCAAACAGCTCCTTTAAAGGCCTGTCCCAAAGTGAGAACCGGACAAAATGTCCTTGAGGGCTAAAACTCGAATTGTTTCTTACAAAAATAGTTGCACACACACACACACACACACACACACACATCTGTCAAAAGCTATCACGGGATTTAAAGGTGGAGTCAGCGAGAGAGACAATTCCGGAGACAATTGTTGTCAAAATCAGTGAATATCTCCTCATGATCCGCCACCTGTCTGTACTGTGTGTGTGTGCCCTAGAAGAAAATCCAGTGTTAATACACAGCCTAGGCTCTGTAAACAGGCATGTTGCTAGGTATGGTGGGCCCCCTTCGTTGACATTCCCCTTTTGTTTACATACAATTTTACAGAGACTAGGCTATGTATTAACACTGGATTTATTTTCAGTGCATACACAGTGGATCGTGAGGAGATATTCACTGATTTTGACAGCAAGCGTTCTCCAGAATCACTCAGTGCGTTTCCATGGCACAACTAGATTGGATTATCACATATATCGAACAAGACACTCGAACGGACCGTGTCACTTGTCTGAGTATACATGGCCTTTCAGAAATCGGATAAATGTCCGATGCATGGCTGTCTCCACTATGCTAGGTGGCGCTGTAGCCCTTTCAACCATGCTTTCAACAAGTGGTTTTAGAGCCACGTCCGGTTCCCTTCCGTCAATAACCCATGGTGTAGCCTATCACGCGCAGGCACACAAACACAGAGAGAAAGCCGACAATGAACGAATTATCTAGGTGTTCTTATCCGACTTCTCTTGTCCGTTATTGTGCCGATTTGTGTCCGAAGTAGATCGGATAAAGGTGTTTACATGCAGTTTAAAAGTCCTGTTGAGGTCTTATTCGTTTAGTTATCCGATTATGAGTCTGCATGTAAACGCACTGACTGACTCCACCTTAAAAACGCTGGCTGACAAAGCAAACTCACATGGGGAGGTTAGAGGTCAAGGTAACATTCTCTTCCAGTGACCGCAACGCAACATTTAATAAAAAAAACATTTTCTGTCAAGTTTGATTACAGAAAACGGAGCGCAACAGATGGAGATGGGAGGGGATCGCTTCATGTTTTCTGAAGGTCGGTTGCTTGTCCCGTACCGAGTGGCGTCATCATAATATTGTTACTGTGGGTTACAGATGAGGGGATGGACCTTTTAGTAAGATGGATAACCAGAGAAAAATCAGAAAGACAAACTACAATGTTGAGAATAAAGACATATTATGTACATGGTATTTTTAGCATCTGTGTTGCGCTTTGTACACGGTCCCTGTGCAATTTTTTATGTTTCATTATAATGCATAATAGCTTTTTATAATTATAAGGCTAGACACTGCTGGCAAAAGGTTTGTTTTTTCAAGCGATTTTTGAGATTTTTGGCTATCTTGCTTCCATAACATGTCTTCTTTCATATAGGTTTATATTTTTATTTTTTTATTTTTTTTAACCTTTATTTATACAGGTAAATCCCATTGAGACCGAAGACTCTTTTACAAGGGAGACCTGTTTTCCTTTCCCACGTTACCATTCACACACACATAGCAGCAGGCTAACTATCGACATTCACACGAGGCAAGGTGGGTGAAGTGTCTTGCCCAAGGACACAACAACTATGACACAAGTGGCAGGGCGGGGATCGAACCTCCAACCCTTTGATCATCAGCCGACCCGCTCTACCAACTGAGCCACAGTCGCATATAAAAGGTCCAACATGTACATTTAGGTGTTAATTGGACTACACCTTGTCTGTTTTCATCTGGAAAGAGGGGTTGAAGATTCCTGTATAAAGATACACAGAGGGAATCAGTTCATACTGTGATGGACAGGCGGATAGCTAGAGCGGACAGTCAGTTTGGATTAAGGTTAACGGGAGTTTGATGAAAAGAGAATGAAGTAATGGGTTGAGGATCAGCCATACATATTTAAAGGGGGAAGGCAGGTTATAGGGAGGAAGAGAAACCAGCCCTGAAATCGTATTCTCTTTTTTTTCACAGTAAATTTATTGACGTTTTTTTTCATTTTTTTCACAGCAACAAACAAACAAACAAACACCTGCACCATCACAACATACAACAAATAAATAAAAATCTAATAAAACCAAAACAGAACATAAAAAAAATAAAATAAAAAAGCCAAATCTATCCCATGTTCCCATCCGCCATGACGCATACTCTTTCTTTTGACTATTCTACATACTACAGCTGATCATAAAAGTATGTTGTTTGCCTGAAGACTTTTTTGTTTCCATTTTAACCTGCAATTTTTATTTGATTTGCTTCTTTTATTCGCTTTTAAATGTTTTATAATGTGTTTTATGTATTCTAATCATGCCCCTGTAAAGCACTTTGAGTGGCCTTGTGTCTGAATTGTGCTATATAAATAAACTTGCCTTGCCTTGCCTTGCAGTATATGCTACAATTGGGCCATACTTTTACTTATTTATTTCATCATAACATTGCACCTTGAACTTGCCTCTTGCTTTTATATCCGTCTAATCGCTGGTTGTTTTCATTTGGAGGCTCCGTCGATGTGACGTCACTTCCGCTGTTCAGTGGATTGTGGGTCAGAATCACCCAAATCCCATGCTGATTTCCACACTAAAGATCTCAGCCCGATGTAGTAGGGCATCTGGGTATTTTTAAGCATGCTGCATTTGACCACATGTATTGGGACATCCTAAATCTTTTTCTACCATACTAAATAGCAAGGGGAGTATGGGGATTGGAAGGCAGTCAGATTCAGTGTACGGTAATGTGCAGGCGGGTAGCGAAAGTGGACAGTCAGTTTGGATTAAAGTTAAAGAGGGTTTAATGAGAACAGAATAGTGTAATGGACATAAATAACTAAAACAGGAGAAAGAGAGACACTCTGATACTTTTAGATAATAGTATGCAGTTTGGAGCCTGGCTGGGCTGCAGCTGTTGGTGCGACTGTGGCTCAGGTGGTAGAGCGGGTCGGCCAATGATCGAAGTTTGGTGGTTCGATCCCTGCCCTGCCACCTGTGTCATGGTTGTTGTGTCCTTGGGTAAGAAAGTTCACCCACCTTGCCTCATGTTAATGTCGATAGTTAGCCTGCTATCGGTGTATGAATGTGTGTGTGAATGGTAACGTGGGAAAGGCAAACAGGTCTCCCTTGTAAAAGAGTCTCCAGTCTCAATGGGATTTACCTGTATAAATAAAGGTTAAAAAAATAAGTTATTCAAATTGTATGTAAGAAAGTGGAGTTTGTGGACACGTTAACTCACTGTAGATATGGCGTGTTTTGGTGTGGTTTAGAGGTTTTATGTTCAAACAATGGCAATGACATTAGAGCTTGATATCAGCCTGTTTATATGATGACTTGAAAATGCATTTCTATTTTCCTTTTTTTGTTATTGTGCTGCTTGGAAAACAATGTTGTGCCTGGTCAAATGTACACAAAGACAAAGAACATGATGCTGTATATAATGATTTGCTTATGAGCAATTGATTCTGGAAGTTCCAATCTCAGTCTCAACATCTTTCCAACTTCAAAACAGTCTCTAACTGTCTTCATTATTCTTGACAGTTAAACCTGCAGTGTGTAGAATTTTGGGTTTTATTTCCTAGCAGATTTTGTAGAAAGTAATTATAATATCCATAAGTACATTCAATTTAGTGCATAATAGCTGAAATAGCCCTCAGAAAGGGTCTCATATATGTCCATATTTCTGCATATTTTGGACCAAGGCCTAGTGCCGCCATCTTGAAAGTGTCTTAGTTGGAATGTCATCAGGTGCATTGTTGAAAATGTAGAATTGTTCTTGTCCTTGAAGGCCACTGTAGCTTCTGTTATTATTCTAAAGGGTTGGGGTTACCCAGGGAGCGTTGCATTCTAGAACTTTGTAGAACTTTCTTGATGATGTCATATTACACACTGCACCTTTAAGTCTCAGAGTGCATTATGTAAAAAATAACTCCCTCCTCTCATTTAGTTGCTATCCTGTGGCCTTAAGACTCTCCACAGTGATTATGAAAAACACTTATTTTTCCATTTCCTTCTCTCTCACTCGTAAGATTAGATAAACTTTATTGAGAGGCCTGAGAACAGATGCACGAAGAGTCACATTAAGACAATTTAATTACCAGCTACATTATGAGCGTCTAAAAGCACTTATACAACTTGAGTGTGTGTGTGTGTGTGTGTGTGTGTGTGTGCGTGCGTGTAAATGTGTGTGTGTGTGTGTGCGTGGGTGTGTGTGTGTGAGTGTGTGTGTGTGTGTGTGTGTGTGTGTGTGTGTGTTTGAGTCACATTAAAACAATTCAAATACCAGATACATTATGAGCATCTACCAGTACTAAAAAAGCACTTACAGTATCTCACAAAAGTGAGTACACCCCTCACATTTCTTCACATTTTTCTTTATATCTTTCCATGGGACAACACTGAATAAATGACACTTTAATACAATGTAAAGTAGTCAGTGTACAGCTTGTATAACAGTGAAAATTTACTGTCCCCTCAAAATAACTCGACACACAACCATTAATGTCTAAACTGCTGGCAACAAAAGTGAGTACACCCCTTAGAAAAAATTTACAAATTGGGCCCAAAGTGTAAATATTTTGTGTGGCCACCATTATTTTCCAGCACTGCCTTAACCTTCTTGGGCATGTAGTTCACTAGAGCTTCACAGGTTGCAACTGGAACCCTCTTCCACCCATTTATGACAGCATCACAGAGCTGGTGGATATTAAAGACCTTGCGTTCCTCCACCTTCCATTTGAGGATGCCCCAAAGATGCTCAATAGGGTTTAGGTCTGGAGACATGCTTGGCCAGGCCATAACCTTTACCCTCAGCTTTTTTAGCAAGCCACTGGTCGTCTTGGAGGTGTGTTTGGGGTCGTTATCATGTTGCAATACCACCCTGCGGCCCAGTTTACGAAGGTTGAGTGCACATGGTCAGCGTCGTACACAGAGGTTGGCTTTGGAAAATAGACGTATGAGTGCTGCCAGCATTGCTGAAGGGCTTGAAGGGGTGGGGGGTCAACCTGTCAGTGCTCAGACCATACGCCGCACTCTGCATCATACTGGTCTGCATGGTTGTCATCCCAGAAGGAAGCCTATTCTAAAGATGATGCACAAGAAACCCCACAAAAAGTTTGCTGAAGACAAACAGACTACGGACATGGATTACTGCAACCATGTCCTGTGGTCTGATGAGACCAAAATACATTTATTTGGTTCAGATGGTGTTAAGAGTGTGGAGCGGCAACCAGGTGAGGAGTACAAAGACAAGTGTGTCTTGCCTAGAGTCAAGCATGGTGGTTGGAGTGTCATGGTCTGGGGCTGCATGAGTGCTGCCAGCACTGGGGATCTACAGTTCATTGAATTCTAACATGTACTGTGACATACTGAAGCAGAGCATGATCCCCTCCCTTCATAAACTGGGCCGCAGGGCAGTACTGCAACATGATAACGACCCCAAACACCCCTCCGAACGACCACTGGCTTGTTAAAGAAGCTGAGGGTAAAGGTTATGGACTGGCCAAGCATGTCTCCAGTCTTAAACCCTATTGAGCATCTTTGGGGCATCCTAAAACGGGAGATGGAGGAGCGCAAGGACTCTAATATCCACCAGCTCCTTGATGTCGTCATGAATGGGTAGAAGAGGGTTCCAGTTGCAACCTGTGAAGCTCTAGTGAACTACATGCCCAAGAGGGTTAAGGCAGTGCTAGAAAATAATGATGGCAAAACAAAATATTGACACTTTGGGCCCAATTTGGACATTTTTTCTTAGGGGTGTACTCACTTTTGTTGCCAGCAGTTTAGACATTAATGGCTGTGTGTCGAGTTATTTTGAGGGGACAGTAAATTTACACTGTTATACAAGCTGTACACTGACTACTTGACATTGTATCAAAGTGTCATTTATTCAGTGTTGTCGCATGGAAAGATATAATGAAATATTTGAAGAAATGTTAGGGGTGTACTCACTTTTGTGAGATACTGTATACTGTGTTTGTGTGTGTGTGTGTGTGTGTGTGTGTGTGTGTGTGTGTGTGTGTGTGTGTGTGTGTGTGTGTGTGTGTGTCTTTCTGTCTGTGTTTGTGTGTGTGTGTTTGTGAGTGTGTGTGTGTGTGTGTGTGTGTGTGTGTCTGTCTGTCTGTGTTTGTGAGTGTGTGTGTGTGTGTGTATGTGTGTGTGTGTGTGTGTGTGTCTGTCTGTCTGTCTGTGTGTGTGTGTGTGTGTGTGTGTGTGTGTGTGTGCGTCTCGGGTGCTTGAGTGCGTGTCTGTCTCTCTCCGGATCTCATCAATCAATCACTGAGCCTGTATTGACTGTGTGCTGGAGGTCGCGGGCTGCGTTGAATTAATAAACGGAAAGTGTCACTTAAGACGTTTGAGGTGCTTTTTAATACTGTGCATAACAATCAGGCTGTTCTCTTTACTTTGGGAAGACACACACACACACACACACACACACACACACACACACACACACAGTCTTAGAAATACCATCACTGACAGGCTATTCTTAGTTAATCCCCCCTTATACGGTCTAGCAAAATTGTTCTGGCAGAGAGAGTTTACCCTTCTCAGCCGTGATCCCATAGAAATACTGCAAATATTAGATATAGTGTGAGAGGGAAAAACCAAAAGATTAGCACATATAAAAAATCTGCTCTGTTATGCCTTTGTGTGATATGGATTGTAATTTGGCATCACCCATAGCTGAGATTTGAGTATCACACACACACACACACACACACACACACACACACACACACACACACACACACACACATGCACAATTGTACGCATGCATACACGCACACACACATGCATACACGCTCGCTCGCTCGCACGCACGCACACACACACACAAACACACACACACCCTCCACACACACACACACACACACACACACACTCACACACACACTCACCTCACTCACTCACTCACTCACTCGCTCACTCACTCACTCACTCACACACACAATTCCCCCCCACCCCCACACACGCACACACACAAACACACACACACACAAACACGCCCCCCCCCTCCACGAACACAATTAGGGTATTGGGAATCCCAGAGTTGTGTGCCATTAATATGCACAGTGCAGTTTGGCCGGTGAGAGCCAAGGACAGGGGACTAACCTTCGGGTTGCAGTGCGAGCCAGACTGTGCATCTCAATCGTTTGATTAGAATCCCCCCCCACCAACACACACACACACACACACACACACACACACACACACACACACACACACACACACACACACACACACACACACTCACACACACACACACTGAATCACTCACACACACACAATTAGTTTCACACTCACACTCACACACACACACACACACACACACACACACACACACACACACACACACACACACACACACACACACACACACACACACACACACACACACACACACTCACACACACACACACTGAATCACTCACACACACACAATTAGTTTCACACTCACACTCACACACATACACACACACACGCGCACACACACACACACACACACACACACACACACACACACACACACACACACACACACACACACACATACACATACACACACTCCCTTCCTCTTCACTTTTCCCACTTCCCCAAACTTTTTAATCAATTACTCACAGACACCGGCAACATAACCCTATATGTCCTGAGTTTGACCCTTTGGTGTGTGTGTGTGTGTGTGTCTGTCTGTGTGTGTGTCTGTGTGTGTGTGGGATGGGGGAGGGGGGTGGCGGATAATCCAGTTACAAGGTGTTGAAGATACATGGGTAGACTCTGGGATTATAAAGTTAATTCGGAGCTTGATTTGAATTTTCTACCATGTGCAGCACACAAGTCGTTATTTTTTAAGGTTGAGTTGTGACAAGGGAGAAGCTACTGAACTATACATTGCTATATCAGCATGGGTCAGAGAGGATTTTCTGACGACTTAATGGATAGGGTCATATACAGTACTACCTGTCTGTACTGTGTGTGCGCTGGGAAAAAAAAAATAATATACAGCCTATGCTCTGTAAACTATAATGTAAACAAAGGGTGCCCACCGTAGATGCAAATATGACAGTTGACAGAGATAGGACCAGATTATTAGGGAGCGGATGTTGAGGAGATATTTACTGATTTTACCAAAATGTTATTTTGACAACAAGCGTTCTCCAGAATCACTGACTCCATCTTTTAATCTAATTTACTTTTGACTTCCGTATTTGAAAATCCTATCTACGGACTAGGTTTAAAATAACCTTGAATCAGAAAAGTCCCCTTCTGTTTTATGGTGTTAAATACGGATGCAAAACAACAACAACAACCGCTCGCTTACTAAACAAGAACAGACCCCGTCCCCAGCTGGCATCATGCCCAGTATCCGCTACTCTCTTCTGGGACAAAAAACAAGGGCGTCTGTGGGTCACTGCAGCTGAAGCTATGAAGTGTGTGTGTCCATAACTCAAGCCATTCACTAACCACTAACCAAACAGTCAGTCTTACAACAATCCCTGTGTTCCAATCACCATACTTCCTTGCTATTAAAGGGACACTGTAAAACATTTTAAGTAATTTATTAGCTAAAATCAATATCCTCATTCATAAATATGTCCTCATTGGTATAAAATCACCTCTGCCAAAAATCTGAATTATCCTCCTTAGCGGAGAATTACAAATATTAATTTTACATTTTGTACATTGAGTAGGCAAGTCTTATGGAGGCATCCATGTTTTTGGAGTGTCATCAGGTGCATTGTTTAGAATTTAGAATTGTTCTTGTCCTTGAAGCCCACTGTAGCTTCTGTTATTATTCTAAAGGAGTGGGGTTACCCAGGGAGTGTTGCATTCTAGAACTTTGTAGATGATGTCATATTACACAGTGCACCTTTAAGTATGGTAGAAAAAAAGATTTAGGATAAGTCCCAATACATGTGGTCAGATGCAGCATGCTGAAAAATACCCAGGTGCCCTACTAATTCCGGTCGAGATTTCAGTAATGCGCCAGATATAAGTTACTTTATTAGTCAACGGTTACATTAAAATGTGTCTTTCCGCATGTCTGACCCACTCAGACCCACAATCCAGTGGGCACCGGTAGTGACGGTGTATGAAAACAACCGGGGGTACAACAGATAAATAAGCAAGAGGCGCAATGTTATGATGAAATAAATAAGTAAAAGTATGTCCCAATTGTGTGCCTAATTGCATGCTAACTAGATTATTTTATACATTTGTAGTATGTAGGATAGAAAAAAGAGAGAGTATGTGATTTGGAAAGCAAGGAATGACTGGGCTATTCTCTGTATTTCGGCCGAGACTCACTAAATCCTCTTGAATCGATCTGCCCACTTCACCAATCCTTCATACCAACACCCCACACACACACACACACACACACACACACACACACACACACACACACACACACACACACACACACACACACACACACACACACACACACGCACACACCCTTTAGTCCACCTCTCCTTGTCTGCTTTCATTTACCACACTCAGAAATCCAATCACTATCCAATCGGGCGTATCTGTGGAAAATATTTTGTTGGTATTGGCTGACAGAAGAGGCAGACTTTGTAGTTACTGGGTTTTATTGGGTTCATATAAGGCTTAGCAGGTTGGAACAGCGACCTCTTTATGACCCTAAAATCACCTCGTTTCCAGGGCGATTTGGTGCCTTTCAAAAATACTTTACACTCAGAATGGTAATGATCACGGATTATATAATGACATGGGCTTCTATATGGTATTTTTTTTTTCAAACCTTTATTTATACAGGTAAATCCCATTGAGACCGGAGACTCTTTTTCAAAGGAGACCTGTTCCCATTCCCACGTTATCATTCACACACACATTCATACACAGATAGCAGGCTAACTATCGACATTCACATGAGGCAAAGCGGGTGAAGTGTCTTGCCCAAGTACACAACACAACCATGACACAAGTGGCAGGGCGGGGATCGAACCGCCAACCCTTCGATCATTGGCCGACCCGCTCTACCACCTGAGCCACAGTCGGTAATGTAAAGCACTGTCAGGATGTGGATATCCAGCAACATTCTGGAGAACGCTTGTTGTCAAAATCACTTTTTGTCAAAATCAGTGAATATCTCCTCATGATCCGCTACCTGTCTGTACTTCGTGTGCGTAGAAAAAAAACATTGTTCTTACACAGCCCCTTTGTCTACAAATTCTTTGTTTATATACCAATTTACAAAGCCTAGGCTATGTATTAACACTGCGCACAGTGTTTTTTTTTCTCTGCGCACAAACATTATAATGTGTGTTTCTTGAACAAGATAATATCATTGCTTTGTTTTGATTACATTGTTAAAGGATTGCTCCGAGGAACTTTCAGTGTTCAGTGTTTGGTCAAAAGCGGTAGTGTTTTTACGCCAGCTGTCATAGGCATTTTAAAAATCAATATAAAAAATGCCATTCTTTGCACTGCTGGTCTCGTTTGCTGTTACAAAAATTACACTGCTTCAGAAATATTTAAAAGTTCCTCATAGCACCATTCAAGTCCATTCCACAAGGTCACTCCCCCAAATACACTTGATGCTGATCAAGGCTTCTTGTTGTGTGTGTGATGGGTGACCGTGGCAACAATCAACAGATCTGATTGAAACCTATTCGGCTTAATGTAGCGTCTACTCAGTTATTTGTGTGTATGCTCCACTCTGTCATTAGCAGATGCAAACACAGAGATTTTTATCCAAGAGGAAAGTCAGTCATGTATTTATTTATTGATTCAAACCCACGGAAGGCTGTGTGGGTCTGTGGGTCTGTTGGTCTGTGAGTCTGCCAGTCTGTGGGTCTGTCAGTCTGTGAGGCTGTGGGTCTGTGGGTCTGTGGGTCTGTGAGTCTGTAGGTCTGTGGGTCTGTGAGTCTGTGGGTCTGTGGGTCTGTGGGTCTGTGAGTCTGTAGGTCTGTGAGTCTGCCAGTCTGTGGGTCTGTGGGTCTGTGAGTCTGTGAGTCTGTGGGTCTGTGGGTCTGTGAGTCTGTAGGTCTGTTGGTCTGTGAGTCTGCCAGTCTGTGAGTCTGTGGGTCTGTGAGTCTGTGGGTCTGTGGGTCTGTGAGTCTGTCAGTCTGTGGGTCTGTGGGTCTGTGAGTCTGTCAGTCTGTGGGTCTGTGGGTCTGTGAGTCTGTGAGTCTGTCAGTCTGTGGGTCTGTGGGTCTGTAGGTCTGTGGGTCTGTCAGTCTGTGGGTCTGTGGTTCTGTGGGTCTGTGGGTCTGTAGGTCTGTGGGTCTGTCAGTTTGTGGGTCTGTGGGTCTGTGAGTCTGTGGGTATGTCAGCATGAAAGGAAA
>OX442358.1:28829437-28831937 GCA_949357725.1 Hyperoplus immaculatus | reverse complement strand
CTCTAAACTAGTGGCTCAGTTTGGGGCAGCACTTGGCACCTTGCTGGGTCCATGTTTGTCAAACGGGACAGCTTTGGTCTTTATCTATCTGTTGGAGAAGAGCTGAAGTCAGCCCAAAATTCTCAACCTGCTTCTGGGTGATTATATTCAGTATTATTCAGTATTTCTGGGTGATTATATATATTTTTTCAGGCATTTCAAGTCATTTTCAGTAGCTTAAGGGGGACATTTAGAGATGAATACACACAATAGGATAAAGTGAAGAGGATTTTTATGCATTTGATGGGTTCGTAGAATTAAAATTAATATTTCCGTGCTTGACAGAGCGTGACATTAAGCTACGCCTCATGCATCCACAGCTTACTCAGCAGCAATGCTTGTGTCCCAATTTAAAATGATTATTAAGCAGAGACACTTCAGGTGAATAGGGTAGAATGTAATGGCAATATCTAACTAATTATGCATACATTTGCATCTATTTAAAGGTGCTACGAGGAACTTTCAGTTTGTGTTCATTCTAGCGGCACCTTTGGACAAAAGCGGTAGTGTGTTTTTACCACGCCAGCTGTTGTTCCTGGGTGAGCGTATATACCCATGACAAAGGCATTAAAGAAAAACTATTTAAAAAAAAATAGCATTCTTTGCACCGATGGTCTTGTTTGCTCTTTACATGTAATTTGTGATCATCAGATGTAAAACGAGACCATTCCAGACATATTTTAAAAGTTCCTTGTTGCACTTTAAAAAAACAAAAAGCCAGAGTTATACATCTTTATTACATTTTCACACCATAGTGCAACGTTTTTACAGAGCAATTTAGCTAAATAAACAAAGTGTAGTAAAATAAACACCTAGATGTACATGTTGGGACTTTTTATTTATACTAGTGTGAAAGAAGACATGTTATGGAAGCAATATTGACAATAATCTCACCAGTGATTTAGCCAGCAGTGTCTCACCCTGAATGCAAATATAAAAGCCATAGTAAAAAGTATAGTCGAAACAAAGTTATAGAGAAGCATCTGTCTGAAGGTTATTTTTTCGGTCATTAAATTCTTTGTGTGTGTGTCTGTTTCTGTGTGTGTGTGTGTGTGTGTGTGTGTGTCAGTGTCTGTGTGTGTGTGTGTCAGTGTCTGTGTCTGTGTGTGTGTGTGTCAGTGTCTGTGTCTGTGTGTGTGTGTGTGTCTGTGTGTGTCCCGATACACTCTCAGTGAAAGTCATTAAGAAGGGTATAACGATTATTAATGAGGCCAGTTAGTATGAAGTGAATGCTCCAGAATACAGGCTTGTGTTGTTTACCTGTCCTGTGCCGATGACTGAGACTGAGAGGGGACCAGGCTGGGTTTTGGCATCAAAGGAGAAATTACTGAAAAGTGTATTATGACAGTCCTGACTCACTGAGTAGGATTCTGCACCAGTTAATTAAAGTTTCATAGTGTTATTAATACTGGTGTGTGTGTGTGTGTGTGTGTGTGTGTGTGTGTGTGTGTGTTTGCGTTTAGGAAATATGTGGTATTCGATCCCTTCTATCCCTATTAATGATATGGAAAATAAAATAAAAAAATAAACTAACAAACTTCTCATTTCATTTCCTCATTTTTAGTACCAAATTATGGTCCGTATATATCAAAAAGTATTCATGTATCTTATCTGTGTATCGATAAGCAGTATTGATGTAGGTATCGATAACATCCTAACGATGCTCGTCTCTATTCATTAGGCTACTAATCGAATCAGTCGTGTTAGAGCTTCTTCAATCTCAGCCAGAAAAAGCAAAATGTTCCAGATTTGGGAAAGGTGAACCTTAGTGGAATCAATAATCCAATCAGAAATGTTCTGAACAAGTTTTATTTTACTATATTGGATTGAAGTTGTGCTAAAGTTGGAATTGTTTGGTTTCAGTTAGAGGTCAGGCACTCTGTGGATGTCCTGAAAGAGTGTTTATGGGACTGTGTGTGTGTGCGTGTGCGTGTGCGTGTGTGTGTGTGTGTGCCTGTGTGTGTGTGTACAGTACTATCTCATCAGTATTCCTGGTTAGATCTTGACATTAGGAAGTCATTAGTGTTTGACCAGAGGCGTGTAGTAAATTCTTGTCACATTTTATTTCACCTTTCCTCATCTCTCCTTCTTGCATATTAGATGTGTGAATAATATAGTGTATATGTGTTTGTGTATTTTATATGATAAAACATATACACATATCAAAATAAAACTGGACAGTGTACTTGGTGGTGTAGTGGATAGAGCGTGTACCGGCATAAAATGTTTTGTGATGCTTCCTCTTTCATTAGTGTACATCCCATGAATCATCATATGTGGTTCAAAGTCTTCATTCAGTCTAATTTCCTAATGTTTTTTGAAAGTAGAGACAACATTTCTACCAAAAAGCGTCTGGACCAAATTTTATATTAGTCATGTTTTGTGCACTCCCCTACTGTGTTTTGGAAAATGTCCACTGCATTTGTGGAGCTAAGGCTTAGGAGAAGCAATTTCAAGAGCC
>OX442358.1:28816937-28821937 GCA_949357725.1 Hyperoplus immaculatus | reverse complement strand
GCTATTATAATATAATGAATGAGGTTTTTTCTTCCCTCAGTCTTCCCTTGGCCCAGCTAGTCCTGTTAATCCTAGCCCTTACATTTTACCACGGGTGATGTCATGCATGGGAAAATGTTAGATGGCTGAATCATATGCATAAGAGGCAATTACCTTTACTTACCAAACACACACACACACACACACACACACACACACACACACACACACACACACACACACACACACACACACACACACACACACACACACACACACACTCACACACACACTCGCACTCACACAGACCGCACCAGAGTTCGTTTGGAAGGGAAGGTCAATCCTGAAATGCTTGATGCAACTTTTTCTAGAAGTTTCAGCTTCCGTCTGCTTGACAGGACGAAACAAATTGCCTTAAAAAAACTCAGAGGAAGTTAGTAATTGGACTGTCTCTCAAGGTTTCTTTTCGGACACGCTTGCCCAGACCGGCCTAATTAAGCCCCATTCAAAGCCCTGACACTTTCCCATCACTTGTAGCTATACTCTGGACTTTTCTAATAATACTGCGGTCTTAAACAGGTTGCTGTTGTGGTTGTAGCTAGCTGACAATAATGCCTTTTGTAAGTTTCATGGACCTGGCAAAGCACTTTGAATGGCCTTGTGTCTGAATTGTGCTATAGAAATAAACATAACAGGTTGTGTTTGTGATGTAGCTAGCTGACATTAATGCCTTTTGTTTACAGCGCTCTACATGTCACTTTCAAATTACCTGAACACAAGAGGCAGCGGCTGCACTCGCTAGAATCTAGGTTTAATAAACAGATATAATTTCGTCTGTCCGTCAGCATTGGCGTGAGTGGGGGCTGTGTGCGTGTGTGTGTGTTTCTGAGACTGTGTGTGTGTGTGTGTGTTTGTGTTGTGTTGCTGGATTGTCAGGTGGTTGAAGTGTTCCATCGTATTCACTTCTATTAGATGAATTTTTTCCAGTTTCATCTTCTGGCAAAATATAAGCCCTTCTATAACAGGTGTGATGTAGAGAAAGCATTTCGCACTCACTCACTCACTCACTCACTCACTCACTCACTCACTCACTCACTCACTCACTCACTCACTCACTCACTCACTCACTCACTCACTCACTCACTCACTCACTCACTCACTCACTCACTCTCTCACTTATTCAATCTCTTGGACTGTTTCATGGCTCCATAACAAACTTTGGGATTAGGATGTTGTCTAAACAAAAAAACACACACACACACACACACACACACACACACACACACACACACACACACACACACACACACACACACACACACTCTCTCTCTCTCTCTGTATGTATTTCTGTTCTGTCCACAGCACTGGGGCTGCTGTCAGACGGGTTATGTCTCTGAGGTGTTTGTTCAGATAAAGGTCGTCTCAACAATTAACCTGGTGTGGCTGTAGAGGGAGCAATATAAACAACAGGACAGCAACCGCCAAATAACACACACACACACACACACACACACACACACACACACACACACACACACACACAGACACACACACACACACACACACACACACACACAGACATATAAGCTTATAAGGTTGTTGTCACGAATCATGATAGAAAAAACTTCAAACTCATACCAAGAAGTATGAGGCTTAATGACATTACATTACATGTCATTTAGCAGACGCTTTTATCCAAAGCGACTCACAACTGGAGCACACATTCATACACCGATAGCAGCAGCAGCTACCACGCAGGGTGCTGGCTAACTATCGGGAGACATTTAGGGTTCAGTGTCTCTTTGCCCAGGGACACTTGGGCATGTGGCGGGGAGACGGGGGATCGAACCACCGATCCTGCAGTTGAGGTTCGACCACCCTACCCACTGAGCTACAGTTCCCCCTTAATTAAGACCGGAGTGTGGGTCTTTATGATGAAGCAGCACTTGCCATGTTAAGTTTTGAGTGTGTGAAGTGGTGTGTCAACTGGAGGAGGGGAAGACAGTACTGTAGTTATCGATACTGTTGCAAATGAGTGTATATAATCTGATATAATGTATGGTATCCAATAGTGTGTGAGTATCAATGTTTTAGACATCCCTAATGTTTCCCTAATATTTAGATAGTTAGCCTGCCACCTGTGTATGAATGTGTGCGTCAATGGGAACAGGTCTCCCTTGCAAAACAGTCTCCGGTCTCAATGGGATTTACCTGTATAATAAAGGTTACAAAAAGAATCAGCTGGCCGATAAATCTGAAGTTTGAGGTGTGGTAAATAAATTCATCATATGAAACAGCTCAGCTTGATTGCTCATTCTCAATCTGACAGAGAAAGTGACACGACAGATTGTAGCCACTGTGAAACCTTGAGGAAGGACAATGCAGCTGCAGCCAACAGACAGCTGGGAGAGGCAGGTTAGTTTGTGATTGAACACCTGCCAGATTATTTTTGGGCATTTTCAAGCTTTATTAGATAGTACAGAGTTGAAATGGGGAGACAGAGAGAGAGAGAGAGAGAGAGAGAGAGAGAGAGGGGGGGGATGACCTGCAGTAAAGGTCCACGGGTCGGTCTTGATCTTGCGACCACTGCAACAAAGGCCGGAAACTACAGTATATGGTACGCGCTCTATCCACTACGCCACCGGAGCGCCCGTGAATTAAAAGTTTGATGGATAGAGAGAGAGATGGCTGCAGCTGTTTCAGTTATAATGAGTTTAAAAAAAGACTTCGGGTTTTACATTTGCAAGTCTTTGTTGTCAGCATCACATCTGTTCAATGAATAAAAAAAAACTTCTTTTCTCTTATGTCTCAAAAAATGCCAAACATCACTGTCATGTGCTGTATATTATTTGACGTTTGATGAAGTAATATGGAGACATTGAGCTGAGAATATAACAGTATTACTTTTCATAAGAATGCTGTTGAGTTTTGAACTTTTAATGAAAAAGACATAAAGACAATATTTATGTTGAATCTTATGATCCAATAGGGTCAGAGTTATGGTCATATTTTTTTTAAAAAAATTTTTTTTAACCTTTATTTATACAGGTAAATCCCATTGAGACCGAAGACTCTTTTGCAAGGGAGACCTGCTCCCATTCCCACATTACCATTCACACACACATAGCAGCAGGCTAACTATCGACATTCACACGAGGCAAGGTGGGTGAAGTGTCTTACCCAAGGACACAACAACCATGACACAGGTGGCAGGGCGGGGATCGAACCTCCATCCCTTTGATCATCGGCCGACCCGCTCTACCACCTGAGCCACAGTCGCCCCTGTTCAAACAGGAAAGCTAAAACCTGTTTCATTTATTCAGCAATGCCTTATATTTAACCCCGCACACACACAACTCCAAACCGGAATTTTTCAATGGATAGATTAGCCTTTTTTTGGTAATTTTCATTTTTTGTTTTATTTCTGTTCTGTTCTCTTTTTTTTGTATACTGTATGTTGTGATGGTGCAGGTGTGTGTGTGTGTTTGTGTGTGTGTGTGTGTGTTTGTGTGTGTGTGTTTGTGTGTGTGTTGTGTAAAAAAAAGAATAAAAAAAACTGCATAAATATAGTGTGAAAGATAAATGAATGTTTGGATTCCCCACATTACCTGAATCTACACATAGCCTTCAGAACGCCTACAGTACAGTACATACATTCAGACACAGCCGGTGTGTTTTGTCACATATCCTCTCTCTCGATCTCCCTTTCCCTCCTACACTACTGTACAGTATGTTGTGCCTTATTGTCAGTGTGCAAGAAGCTGCTCCACAGGGATTAATACACACAGGGGTGACAAAGTCTTAAAGGAATACTTCACCCATACGGAACCGGCATTCTATCATTATAAAATCACTATTATAATATAATGAATTAGGTTTTTCTTCCCTCAGTCTTTCCTCAGTCTTCCCTTGGCCCAGCTGTCCTGTTAATCCTAACTCTGCCCAGCTGTCCTGTTAATCCTAACTCTGATGTCACACTAAAATGTAGGGTTGGACAGTGAGACCATAAAACACTCTTTCTGCCTTTTCTCAGGCTAGGATGAACCGATTTCTAAAAAGTTTGCACAGTTATACTACATATGATCTCATAGTTCAATACACCTTCATATTTCCACCGGTGAAGTAGGTCTTTAAGAACAAGTACAGTTGCTGTCAGAAAGGCCTTTTGTGATCAAATGTCACACTCTGGCTCTTTCTTCTTCTCTGCCTTTTAAATTATAATCTTTTGTGACACTCAAACGGAGAGCCGCACACCTCCTACACACCTACACACCGTACACACCGTACACACCGTACACACCGTACACACACACACACACACACAGAGCTTTTCATATCCGCGCTCTGTACCTGTCAAGTAATACAGGGTTTCTTTTGATATAATTGGACTATATTATGTGTTATGTGTTTTATGTGGGTTCAGCCATTGCTCAGTTTTAATCTGTGAATACAACCGCTCAACACTTTCATACATTCTTGAGTCGAGGCAGCATAGAAAAAAAAGGTTAACCCCTGGACAGAGTTTGTGTGTGTGTGTGTGTGTGTGTGTGTGTGTGTGTGTGTGTGTGTGTGTGTGTGTGTGTGTGTGTGTGCAGCACACAAAGTGCTTTTCATATCCGCGCTCTGTACCTGTCAAGTATTACAGGGTTTCTTTTGGATATGGTTGGACTAAATTGTACAGTATGTCCTTCAAGCGGGTTCAGAATATTTAAGCTTTTCACCTTTTAATATAACCTCTCAACACTTTCATACACGCTTGAGCCTAAGGCAGCATAGAAAAAAGGTTGACATTGTGTGTGTGTGTGTGTGTGTGTGTGTGTGTGTGTGTGTGTGTGTGTGTGTGTGTGTACTGCCAGTAAAGCTTGCCGTCAGAAGCATGACACTTATTCCCGGATCCTTCCCTCTCTCCCTTTGCTTCTGTGATGTCGTTTGTCATCGTTCGCCCATTTTTTTTTTACATTTGTGTGTGTGTGTGTGTGTGTGTGTGTGTGTGTGTGTGTGTGTTTGTTTGAGCATATTGC
>OX442358.1:28811937-28814437 GCA_949357725.1 Hyperoplus immaculatus | reverse complement strand
CACTCACTCACTCACTCACTCACTCACTCACTCACTCTTCTATGGGGAAGAAAGTATTTTTTTGGAGAGTTTTAAAAATGGAAAATGTCCCCACGCACGCACACACACACACACACACACACACACGCACACACACACACACACACACAGAGTGAAGCTAGGAGGCTCATTGAATTGGGAACAAGGGGCTCCGTTGCATAAAATATCAGCCACACACTATATTTTATGGATAAAGTGGATTTTTGAAGAGTTCCTGCCCTGCGTGTGTGTCCCCGTATCGTGCTGGGTCCTTCACTCTATCACCCATGCAGAAACACACACATACAGACACACAGACACACACCCACACCTACACCCACCCACACACACACACACACACTCTATCACCCATGCATAAAGGGAAGGGTGAACAGCGGGAGAGGGGCACACAGTAAAAGAAATGCCGAAAGGATGAATATATGAAAAAGAAGGCAAAAATGTGGTATAGAACAACCCTGGAATATATTTTCAGACAGGGGAGGATATCAACTTATTTTGGTCTTTTTTTCTGCCCCTGTGAAATATGTATTTGGGGGCTTTTTGGATCATGTCCAGAGCAATTTCATCAAATGTTGGGACATACTTAGTTTTCTCTATGAGGGTACGGCCAAGGTTTAGTGCTCCGAATCAAATGTAAGAGTTTTTTTTAGACCTTTTTAATACCTTTTAGAATGAAATGTTATGGCATCTATGCTATTAACTTTAGGGATGTTGTACACAAATGTATCCGTGGCCGATTTGCTTGCTTCCTCTATGACAATTATGTTGGCGCAAGAGTCTTTGTGCAAGAAATGAAAGACTTTTTGGGACCTTTTTAACACCACTTAGAATAACATTGTAATGCCAAATGCACTCCCATTTTTTTTTCTCCGAATGTGTTATTTATATCTATGCTATTAACTCGAAAGCCATAGCTGTCAATGTCCCACTCTGGCTTTGCAAATGCATATGAATACCGTTAAAATACCCCCACAAATAATTTTCAATTTTATTTATAAGAAGCCCCTGTCAGATAGATTTCAAAGGCAGGTCTAGATTTTTTTAAAAAGCATTTTGCCCCAAACACACACTGATTTCTGACTTGATCAATAAAGTAATTTTGTCAAACTGAAAATATTTTAAAATGTTGTTGACACTGTCCACTAGTGCAGTCGTTTGCCGACCTGTCACATAATGTATTAGTAGTCAATGATGCTTATAGTCTCAATCATCATCTGTGTTCCATATTGCGATTCATAAATCATCATATTATTGAGTTATTTTTGAAGTGATTGAGGTAATTAACCACATGGCGTCACATTAATTTGAAAACCAATTAACAGTGTGTGTCAGCTTCAGTGGAGGCATGGCAACCAGTGTTTATTATGGGGACTGTCTCTTCAGGGACACGTTGTATCATGTTGTTGTTATAAATCTCAAGTGCCCCCATTCATATTATGTATATTATCTATCTATCCATCCGTCTGTCTGTCTATCTATCTATCTATCTATCTATCTATCTATCTATCTATCTATCTATCTATCTATCTATCTATCTATCTATCTATCTATCTATCTGTCTGTCTGTCTGTCTGTCTGTCTGTCTGTCTGTCTGTCTGTCTGTCTGTCTGTCTGTCTGTCTGTCTGTCTGTCTGTCTGTCTGTCTGTCTGTCTGTCTGTCTGTCTGTCTGTCTGTCCGTCCGTCTGTCTGTAGGTCTGTCTGTGTAATAGCTAGCTTTATGCGACTGATACTTTTGCTACACACTACAGAGTGTGTGAACAGTGTCACAATCAGAGGAACACCAGTAGGATAAAAGAAAAGATCGAGAACAATAGTGTGAGTCCTGGTGGGGTTTGAATGAAACATATAGCCACACACCCCCCTCCCCCCCTCCCCCCCACACACACACACAGACTGATGAAAGGCAGAGAGAGCTGTGTGCCTTTTTCTTTTCTCTGTATTTTTGGAATTGCGATGCTCTCTTTATGTTCCCTCACAGCTCAAGGCTTCACCAGTGAGATGATAAAAAGTCTCTGTTATGATTAAGTGTTGCGCGGCGGGTCGGCGGGTTTGGCAGTTTGCTTCCTGGCTGATTATTCGGTCGGTGAACATGATGGGGAGAAATAAACCCTGCTGCTAAATGAGTTGTTGGTTAGTCCGGGACACGGTGGAGGATGAAATACTGAATTTAGCTTTTTTTTTTCCATTTTTTTAAAATATTTTGGTCTGGGGGAATTGCAGTTCAATAAATTCCTACAAATACGCCTTCTCCTCCTCTCACTTAATCACTATGTCTCTCTCTCTCTCTTTCTCCATCCCTCTGTGTCTCTGTCTCTCTGTCTGTCTCTCTCTCTCTGTGTCTTTGTCTCTCTCTCTCTCTCTCTCTCTCTTTCTCCATCCTCTGTGTCTCTGTCTGCCTCTCTCTCTCTCTGTGTCTTTGTCTCTCTCTCTCTCTCTCTCTCTCTCTCTCTCTCTTTCTCC
>OX442358.1:28792457-28807457 GCA_949357725.1 Hyperoplus immaculatus | reverse complement strand
TTTTTTTTTTTAAGATATTTTTTTGGCATTTTTATGCTTTTATTGATAGTGTAGAGACAGAGTTAAAATGGGGCAGAGAGGGGAGTGACATGCAGAGAACGACCGCGGGCAGGAATCGAACCTTGGTCCGCTGCTGGCCGAGGCCCATGGGGGGGACGCCCTACCAACTGAGCTAAGGGCGCCCCCAATGTAGATGCATTTTGACACAGTTCACTTTCTTACATCCGGTTTAGCTATATCAAAATAAGAGTCCGGATTTGAGAGAAATTAAGATGATTTAATTTTTTTAACCTTTAATATTAACCAGTTAAAGATCTTAACGGTTAACAGGTTAACCATGGTCATCCCCAAGTGCAATATTTTCCTGCATTTAGCGCATTTTACGTCATGTCTGATACATTTTTTCTTAAATCTGTCTTTAAAACAAAACCCAGCATGTGGATGAAACGGTCATGCTGTGACTGTTGTCTATTTTTGTCCCTGTGTGTTCGACAATCTGCACGACAGTTGTGCTTACACACAAACCCCATGAATTGGTAATCATGTCAGATTAGCTGCTAATATTAGCATCAGAGCCGCGTCAGGACAGCTGGTAAAATAAGCCGTCAAGATGGGAAGTATTGATGGTGGGTGTTCAGTCATGGAAAGTCACATGTATGACGCATTTATACACACACACACACACACACACACACACACACACACACACACACACACACACACACACACACACACACATCCCCATTCTCACTCACACACACACACAAAGGTAGACACAGAACAAACAAAAAGCACACACACACACACACACATCCTCACTCTCACTCACACACACGCACACACACACACACACACACACTCACATGACAAGTCACATGCATGACGTCTTTGCAGTTGAAGTAATTTGACAAGATTGTGTGTAGGCGGTTGGAAAGGAAATGGATGACGCAACGGCTAGATTGACACAACTTTTCATCATAAAGTGCAAAAGGAAAAATCTATAAAAAGAGCAATTTGGGGGTACTCTGGCGGTGTAGTGGATAGAGCGTGTACCATATCGGCTCCGGCCTTCGTTGCAGTGGTCGCAGGTTCAAATCCGACCCGTGCACCTTTACTGCAGGTCATCCCCCCCCCCTCTCTCTCTCTCTGTCTCCCCATTTCAACTCTGTACTGTCTAATGAAGCTTGAAAATGCCAAAAAAATTGTCTTTAAAAAAAAATGCAACTTGGTGCAAAAAGTCGAAGCACTTATAATGTTTTATTAATACCGGCTACGGACATGGAGTCAGCCGTTATTGTGTCTTCTCTTTCAGGATGTTTAAAGGGACACTGTGTAACATTTTAAGTAATTTATTAGCTAAAATCAATATCCTCATTCATAAATATGTCCTCATTGGTGTAAAATCACCTCTGCCAATAATCTGAATGATCCTCCTGAGTGGAGAATTACAAATATTAATATTACATTTTCTACATTGAGAGGGTAAGTCTTATGGAGGCATCCATGTTTTTGGAATGTCATCAGGTGCATTGTTTAGAATTTAGAGTTGTTCTTGTCCTTGAAGGCCACTGTAGCTTCTGTTATTATTCAAAAGGGGTGGGGTTACCCAGGGAGCGTTGCATTCTAGAACTTTGTAGAACTTTCTTGATGATGTCATATTACACACTGTCCCTTTAACTGTCACTCCCACAGCGGAATGTCTTACATATTTAATTCCAAACTCTGTGGACACTGAGGCTAGATCATGTCAGGAGAGCTCTGAGGGTTAGTGACAGCTTCATGGAGGATTTAAGATCGTCTGCAATACCAAGGTGCCAGCATTTGACAGACAGACAGACAGACAGACAGACAGACAGACAGACAGGCAGGCAGGCAGTCAGGCAGGCAGACAGACAGACACAGACTGAGGGGTGTGTGTGTGTGTGTGTGTGTGTGTGTGCGGTTCATCCTAGCCTGAGAAAAGGCAGAAAGAGTGTTTGTAAATATTACTGTGATGTCACAGTAAAAGACATCACAGTAATATTTACAAAGTAAGTTTTTTTTAACCCTATATTTCTCTTTCTGTGATGTCACGAGAAAGAGAAATATAGGGTTAAAAAAAACACTCTTTCTGCCTTTTCTCAGGCTAGGATGAACCGATTTAAATTTTTTTCGCACATTTATACTACATAGGATCTCAGAATTCAATACACCTTCATATTCAAACTGGTGAAGTAGGCCTTTAATTTACATAAATAAGTATTGAAATAAATCCCTTTTCAGTTTAGACTTTGTTATTTTCCCATTTACTACAAGGAATTTTTTTTTAAAGATATTTTTTGGCATTTTTATGCTTTATTGATAGTGTAGAGACAGAGTTGAAATGGGGCAGAGAGGGGAGTGACATGCAGAGAACGACCGCGGGCTGGAATCGATCCCGGGTCCGCTGCTGGCCGAGGCCCATGGGGGGGGGACGCCCTACCAACTGAGCTAAGGGCGCCCCCACTACAAGGCATTTCTACCAACTAAATCTACTGTTACTTCGCAATGCAGCTCGGATAACCAAATATTTTATAACGTGTCAAAAATCCTGACATAAAGTATATACTGATCGGATGGGGAAGCTAGGGGCAGCAGGGAGCAGACAGGCTCAGGATACTGCTGTCTGTCCCACTTAAACGCACACACACACACACACGCACGCACACACGCACACTCACACACACACACACACTCACACCCACACACTCACACACACACACACACACACACACACACACACACACACACACACACACACACACACACACACACACACTGTGGGACCGTTTGATTTGGTTCACCACTGTGCCGAGACGGGGGGTTTTCCTCAAACTTTCCTCAAAGATAAACTCTAGAAACAACTACTGCTAACTGGTGTGTGTGTGTGTGTGTGTGGGGGGAGGGGGGGCATCACACTTAAAGGTTACCGTGGCTTCATGTAGGGCTTTTAAGACATTATCCATCAAGTTGAGAAAGTATTCCATTGTTTTTTAAAGGAGTAGTATGTAACTGTTGGCTGACGTCTGTTAGCAGATTGATATGAAAGTGATCGAGTGATAGTTAGCTTGCACCCTGCGTGGTAGCTGCTGCTGCTGCTATCGGTGTATGAATGTGTGTGTGATTGGGTGAATTTGTACAAAACAATGTAAAGCGCTTTGGGTCTGTGAGAAACCAGGGAAAAGAGCTGTATAAGTGGAGTCTATTTACCATTTGCTGTTTGCAGTGATTTTTGAAACGCTGCACTGAGTCACACGCAAAATTGGAAGTTAATCCCGACTTGAATCTTTAATGATCTCTGAAACAAGAAAGCCATGGAGTCACTGACAGAAGTTATTAGTTTATAATCCTTAATATTGACTTAAGAAAAACCCTTAAAGTATTTCCCATCTGCTCTTAAACCTGCAGTGTGTAGAATTGTGGGTTTTATTTCCCAGCAGATTTTGTAGAACTTAATTATAATATCCATAACTACGTTTAATTTAGTGCATACTAGCTGAAAAAAATGTTTTGAATGATTATTTTTCCCTTAGAAAGGGTCTCATATAGGTCTAGTGCCGCCATCTTGAAAGTGTCATAGTTGGAATGTCATCAGGTGCATTGTTTAACATTTTGAATTGTTCTTGTCCTTGAAGGCCACTGTAGCTTCTGTTATTATTCGAAAGGGTTGGGGTTACCCAGTGTTGCATTCCAGAACTTTCTAGATGATGTCATATTACACACTGCACCTTTAAGTCCCTTTGCTCGGAAATACACCTTACCCAGCCCTTCTGTTTGGGCGCCATGGTTACGTCAGGGCTGTGTGTGGAAGCATTACGTCGTCTCTTAAAGATTTAAAGATCATAGAATAGAACGTCTGGCTCGTCAAACACTCCGCTGCTCTCTGACCCCTCTCTGTGACATTCTAACGGAGAGCAGAGAGAGAACGAGAGCTTTTAGTAGGTATAGCATCTGCCTGTTATTTGATTGATTTTGTGTGTGTGTGTGTTTGTGTGTGAATGTGTGAGTGAGAGAGAGAGTGTGTTTGTGTGTGTGAATGTGTGTGTGTGTGTGAATGTGTGTGTGTGAATGTGTAAGTGTGTGTGTGTTTCTTTTTTTTTGCTTTGTGTCTACCTTTGTGATTGTGTGTGTGTGTGTGTGTGATGTGTGTGTGTCTGCCTGTATTTGTGTGTGTGTGTGTGTGTGTGTGTGTGTGTGTGTTCTTTTGTGTGTGCCACCTCACACTACCTGAAAAATCCATGGAGTCGGTGGTTGCCTTGGTAACTGTAATCACTTTTAATTCGGCGCCATAGGGGGAAAGGAGAGAGGACGACAGTGTGAGTGCAGAGCAGCAGTTTAGTATGTATGTCATTTAACCATTATTTATAGTTTAGTGAGTGAGTGATAGAGTGAGTGAGTGAGTGAGTGAGTGAGTGAGTGAGTGAGTGAGTGAGTGAGTGAGTGAGTGAGTGAGTGAGTGAGTGAGTGATAGAGTGAGTGATAGAGTGAGTGAGAGAGTGAGTGAGTGAGTGAGTGATAGAGTGAGTGAGTGAGTAATAGAGTGAGTGAGTGAGTGATAGAGAGAGTGAGTGAGTGAGTGATAGAGTGAGTGAGTGAGTGAGTGAGTGAGTGATAGAGTGAGTGAGTCAGTGATAGAGTGAGAGAGTGAGTGAGTGAGTGAGTGAGTGAGAGAGTGAGTGAGTGAGTGAGTGATAGAGTGAGTGAGTGATAGAGAGAGTGAGTGAGTGAGTGAGTGAGTGAGTGAGTGAGTGAGTGATAGAGTGAGTGAGTCAGTGATAGAGAGAGTGAGTGAGTGAGTGAGTGAGTCAGTGATAGAGAGAGTGAGTGAGTGAGTGAGTGAGTGATAGAGAGAGTGAGTGAGTGAGTGAGTGAGTGAGTGAGTGAGTGATAGAGTGAGTGAGTCAGTGATAGGGCCCAGCAGTAGACCCGGTTCGATTCTCTGCCCCATTTCACCTCTGTCTCTTCTCACTATCAATAAAGCATGAAAAATGCCAAAAAATATCTTTAAAAAAAATAATAATAATGCTATTAACCAGCTAGAGAGAGAGAGAGAGAGAGAGAGAGAGAGAGAGAGAGAGAGAGAGAGAGAGAGAGAGAGAGAGAGAGAGAGAGAGAGAGACTGTGTTAGATGCTAATTAACAGCACTGGTTTGTTTCCCTGTCACTTCATTGTACCACTACAACACTGACTGTCATAACAATGTTTACAATCTCTTCAATTTATACTCACTCACTCACTCACTCACTCACTCACTCACTCACTCACTCACTCACTCACTCACTCACACACTCACTCACTCACTCACTCACTCACTCACTCACTCACTCACTCACACACTCTTCATAGTCATAATGTTAATTCACAATGCTGTATCCATAGTAATCAGGTTCTATTTATATCACACTGTTACATGCATTATCTATTATATTTAGTTATCCTCATTCACAATCATATACAGCTCCAGAAAAAAATGAAGAGACCACTCCAAATGTTCAGTGTCTCCCGTTTTAACTATTTATAGGCATATGTTTGAGTAGAATGAACATTTTGGTTTTATAATATAAACTACTGACAACATTTCTACCAAATTCACAATTAGAATATTGTCATTAAGAGCATTTTCAATAAGTAATGTAGAGATGAAGATTTAAAAAAATTCAAAATGGTCTCTTATTTCCGGAGCAAAACCAATCGCACATCATGGACTTTGCACAGTATTGGAAATTGCCCGAAAGTACTTTTAGTTTTTAAGCTGAAAACTGCACGTAGTTTCTTTTTAATTCTTGTATATATTCATTTATACTATATTTGTTTTAATTATATTGTGTTAAATAAATAAGGTGTGTGTGTTTGTGTGTGTGTGTGTGTGTGTGTGTGTGTGTGTGTGTGTGTGTGTGTGTGCGCGTGTGTTGGAGAGGAATTTCATCATACAGTGCAACTGCTTGTTTACTGCACATCACAATAAGAATCTTGAACCTCCCGTCGGCTCAAACCATGGGCTCACACACACACACACACACACACACACACACACACACACACACACACACACACACACACACACACACACACACACACACACACACACACACACACACACACACTCTCTCTCTCTCTCTCTCTCCCAGGGTCTGTCTTCATTATGAGACGTGAGTAAAAGGAAAAAAACATCAATAAGATGTGTGCGGCTTGAGAAAAACCACCACCTGCCACTCAAGCCAGCCCCCCTTCGTAGTACACACACACACACACACACACACACACACACACACACACACACACACACACACACACACACACACACGGTCCGTAATTTTCCGGCACACTCCACTCCTAGCCAATCAAAAGACAGGCTTCTCAGAAAGTGTGTGTGTGTGTGTGTGTGAGAGGAGGGGGAGGGTACGTGGCGCTGCGGGCTGAGTGACAGCCATCGCCCTACAGGTGGAGGAGAGAGAACAGCGGAGAGAAGTAGGGAGGAGAGGAGAGGCAGCGAATATCAGACTTACACACACACACATACACACACTTTTACACCCAGCAAGGACACACACACACACTCTCTCTCTCTCTCTCTCTCTCTCTCTCTCTCTCTCTCTCTCTCTCTCCCTCACACACACACACACACTCTCAGTCCCTCCTACCTTGAGAGCTCTGTCTGCTATTCCCCTTGGCAGACTAAAGCCGGCTAAAACCACCGTCCGTCCGTCCGTCCGTCCGTACACACACCGAGATGAGCCAGTGCAGGAAAAGGTGCAAGAGGCAGATCGCAAAGGTGGCACGATATTTCTACCACTTTCTCATGGGAACACTCACCGAAGGTAGGCACATAAGAAAACTTCTATACACTCACACACACACACACAGAAAAGACACACACACACACACACACACACACACACACACACACACACACACACACACACACACTATCTTTTGGTGATCACGTTTTCATGTTTTTTTATGGAGTTTGTTGCGTACAGTTTGCGGCAGAAGGAGTTGAGTTGAAGGACCTGCCATGGAATTCTAATATAAGAATGTTTATATAGTGTGTTATAGTGTGTTTGGACCATCGGTTAAGACTCCGTTGTGTGTGGCTCAATTTATTCTTATTATTCTAGATTATTATATATTTCTTGGAGTGACAGGAGAGCAGATGCCTTATTTGCAGAGATTCAAAACAAGCAATGTTTCAAAGGGTGTGAGAGGACTTGTAGTGTGTGTGTGTGTGTGTGTGTGTGTGTGTGCATTGTGTTTACCTGTCAATCTGAACCGATGTGTGTATTCTCTGTGTAAAGACCTCAATGGAGCGGAGAGGGTGTGTGTGTGTGTGTGTATATGTGTGTGTGTGTGCGTGCGTGTGTGTGTGTTTATATGTCTTAGCGCTCCAGCTGTTTCATCTCCAGAATGCGACCGTACGCAGACATCAAAAAGCTCATATATTCTGGTCATAATTGCCGGCACAGTGGATGCACACATGCACTGTATTCATAAGTATGTCTGTTTGCGTGTGTGTGTGTGTGTGTGTGTGTGTGTGTGTGTGTGTGTCTGTTTGCTTTGGGGCACATTTTTGCACTTTTCTCAATAGGCAGAATAATTGCATCGGTGATCAGTATGCAGGGTGAGGGGTTATAGAGAATTGGGAAGCAGTTGTTGTTGTCTTTCGACTGAACTCACTTTTAATACATCTTTTACTCACATGCACACACACACACACACACACACACACGCACACATGCACACACACACACACACACACACACACACACTCACACACACTAGAAATAAAGTTGTTTAAGGTGAGACACTGCATGTGATTAGGGTAATTTTTTTTTACTTATAGATATCAGTGTGAAACTTTGCCAGTTGATTACTGACATTGAACAAGTTATAATCTGTATTACAATGTTCAACAGAAATGTTCTAATACATATATATATATATATATATATATATATATATATATATATATATATATATATATATATATATATATATATATATATATATATATATATACTTGGCAATGTCTAACTCATTGTGTCTAAATTCTTATTCTTTGTAAAAACTTAAAATCTAGATGTTGGATAAGTCCTGTGTTCAAACCTTTATTTCATATTGACAACATACTAGAGTCCAAAGCTTTTACTGCTATAAAACAAGACATGTTACGCACGCAAAAAAGACAAAAATCTTTGTAAATAAACAATGTTATTGCCAGCAGCCTCTCGCCTTAAACCTGCAGTGTGTAGAATTTTGGGTTTTATTGCCTAGCAGAGATTTTGTAGAAAGTAATTATAATATCCATAAGTACGTTTAATTTAGTGCATAATAGCTGAAATTTTTTTTTTAAATTTATTTTTTTTCCCCTTAGAAAGGGTCTCATATATGTCCATATTTCTGCATATTTTGGACCAAGGCCTAGTGCCGCCATCTTGAAAGTGTCATAGTTGGAATGTCATCAGGTGCATTGTTTAAAATTTTGAATTGTTCTTGTCCTTGAAGGCCACTGTAGCTTCTGTTATTATTCGAAAGGGTTGGGGTTACCCAGGGAGCGTTGCATTCTAGAACTTTCTTGATGATGTCATATTACACACTGCACCTTTAAATATAGTCATATAGGAGAGCTATAGAGACGCAAACAAACAGGGTTAAGTAAAATAAACACTTGAATGTACATTTAGGACCTTCTGATTCATACTGGTATAAAATAACACTTTTTACGGAGCCAGAATAGACATAAATCTTTGTAAAAAAACAATATTTTTGCCAGCAGCCTCTTGCCTTAAGAGCTGGAAAAATCCTTTTTCTTGATACTTAAAAAGTGCTATTTTGTCTATGTCCGTAGTACTCCTTATTCCCTGAGCTTATGTTGGCTGGATATACAGTGTCCTTTGCGATAAAAAAACCCTTTCAAACGTTGCCTATTGAGAGCCTGCAGCTACAAACTATACACCCCATTCTCCTCTGTTTTTCTTTGTGAGTGATTTTGGGCAGTACATCATTTTTGCCTTTGGGGAATACAGAACAGAATAGTGTGGTTCTATAGAATACTGGCAGTACATTCTAGAAGGTGGATTTATAGCAGGGTTTGGATGACCTTGTCAATAGATAGCGGTGTGTGTGTGTGTGTGTGTGTGTGTGTGTGTGTGTGTGTGTGTGTGTGTGTGTGTGTGTGTGTGAATGCTAATTTGACAACCTCGCCGCTCAACTCCTTCGCTGCATTTCCTACCCGATATTTCGAATCTTGACTTTTACATCTTAAAAGCTTCAAGCTCTGAATGCAGCAAGTGGAGTGGTGAACACACGCACACACACACACACACCCACACACACACACACTCACACACACACACACACACACACACACACACACACACACACACTCACACACTCACTCACTCACTCACTCACTCACTCACTCACTCACTCACTCACTCACTCACTCACTCACTCACTCACTCACATAACACAAAATTCAGTCATCAGGAAAAGAAGGAATAATGAATATTTTTGCTGATAAATATTATCATCAGACCAATGCCTCAGGTGCCTCGCTTACACACCTCATTAAAAAGAGGGACAAGAACGTTGCTATTTTGTGGAGCCCTTACATACTAATTACTTACATAGACTTTCTGGAATCTCATAACTTTGTTTAAATTCTTATATTAATTTACTATTATTTATTTCAATTATCTTTTTAATTAAAACATTTTTTCTCCAAGGTTTGGGGCGAATACACACACTTTCTGTCTTAAATTGTTAAATAATGTTCCCATAACATGTAAAACTGAATAAATAAATAAATAAAGAGGTGATTGCTCAGGCAAGGACACAGAAACATTTGTGAATTTTGGAGGTTGACATTGAAAACAAACCACTCAATCTTTAGACAGCTAACTAGCGTAGCAACCAAGGTCTCAGAGCCCCTTCTCCAGGTCCTGCCCATGAAGTATTCATTAAATAAAAAACAGTGTGTGTGTGTGTGTGTGTGTGTGTGTGTGTGTGTGTGTGTGTGTGTGTGTGTGTGTGTGTGTGTGTGTGTGTGTGTGTGTGTGTCGTATATACACTCACACACACAAACACACTCTAACTCACTCAAACACACACACACACACTCACTTAAGTTTACCCAGAATGGAGTTACCATGACTACTAGCTCCGATTTGTCTCTGTGGAGAGAGAGAGAGAGAGAGATGGAGGTAGAGAGAGAGAGATGGAGGTAGAGGGGGGAGAGGGGAAGAGAGAGGGAGGGAGAGGGGGAGGGAGAGGGGGAGAGAGAGAGAGACACACACACAGACAGAGAGAGAGAGAGAGAGAGAGACTGACTGACTGTGCTAAATGGGGATTTCATCAAGCCCATTCACAGACTGATATTTTGGTTTTGAGGCATTTTTTTGTGTCCGTGTCAAGGTGCCAAGGGACATGCCATTTAAGCCATGAGCAGAGCAGAGAGCGAATGTAACAATACCTGTGTGTGTGTGACACTAACACACAGAGATAAGGACCCATGACATTAACAAGGCCCCAGGTGAACCACTGTTTGGATTCAATTGTCAGTGTTATGTGGAATAGAATTGGGTCTGGTGGCGTAGTGGATAGAGCGCGTACCATATTGGCTCCGGCCTTCGTTGCAGTGGTCGCGGGTTCAAATCCGACCCGTGGACCTTTACTGCAGGTCATCCCCCTCTCTCTCTCTCTCTCTCTCTCTCTCTCTCTCTCTCTCTCTCTCTCTCTCTCTCTCTCTCTCCCCATTTAAACTCTGTACTGTCTAATAAAGTTTGAAAATGCCAGAAAATAATCTTAATAAAAGAAAGAAATTTGGGGTACAGTGTGTGACAGTAATACGGAACAGGACGTACTGTAGAAATAATAAAAGTGACCTGTGCTCTCAGTGTGTGGACTATTTGTCAGAGAGACGGCTAAAGGACGGATCAATAGGCCACACAAACACACACACACACCATACTTCCACCTATTTAGTATGGTAGAAACAGATGTAGGATGTCCCAATACATGTGGTCAGATGCAGCATGCTGAAACATACCCAGATGCCCTACTACTGCATTCAGTTATAACTTTTTTTTTGCTCAAAAAAACAAACAGTTAATACACAGACACTATGCTCTGTAAACTGTTATGTAAACACGGGGGCAATGGTAGGCACTAGGCAGCAACATGCCCGTTTACAGAGCCAAGGCTGTGTATTAAGAGTTAGTTATTCACTGATTTTAACAAAAAAAATTCTCCAGAATCGCTGACTCCACCTTTAAAGCTGGGGTATGTGATTTCTGATTGGTCAAAGTTAACATGAGCTGTACACTTTGACCAATCAGAGCGAGGCTCCGATTCTCTGTTCTTATTGGCTGTTGGGACTGTCCATTCACTTTGGCACAACGTTGTTGGTGTAGAGCGTGTCAGGGAGGGACCATAGAGGGAGGGACCAAAGAGAACAAGTGGAGAGGTTGAGGTATTTGGATTCGAATCTCTATCCCAACTGCCATTTTCTCCCCAAATCCTCCACCCCAGCTTTAAGTCAACTACATTGTCGTCTGGTGTATTTCCAACATGCTTACAGGCATACACATATATATACATCACTCGCAACTAAACAAATTCCACTTCCGACTAACTTCTTAACAATGACAAAGTGCAGTTTTTGTTCAAATCAAATTAACAAGCGTTCATCGCTCGCCTCAGTACCAGCACAAAGCATGTTTAGTTGTTTTGGCTTCGGAAATTGATTTATCTTGTAATAAATGTCCCTAGCATCAATATTTCATGTCTGTGGATGAATGCTGTTGGTAATGAGAAGCATTACATGGAGAACTGCATTATGTAATAGAATCAACGTGACATCATGATATAATGGATTTCTCTTATGAATGAATGAATGAAATCATGTGTTCATCCTATGCTGAGACTGGCACACTTTGACTTATTCAGCTCAGAAAATGCACCATAGCAGCTAGGCCTATGTATATGACTGCTGGAAACATTCACCTGCACCTCGCGATAACATTTATTTTTAAGAAGAAATTAATATGTGTACAGGGGCGTTTCCAGGCCATTTGTAGCTATTTTTTTCTTTATTTTTATAATTTCCTTGAAAACAATCACAGGCAATCTTTTGCGATCGACATGCCTTTTTTCATGGTTAGGGTTAGAGTTACACCTCTATTTTCTTATATTTTTAAATATTTTTGTGAATACACTTTGCACTTTTTATTAATTTCAGGCCTGTGAAATGAAATAAGGTAACATATCGATACCGTTAGGACCTCTATGAATGTATGTTGCTACTATAAGAAAAAAAGAAAAAAATTGAATTCTGAGTGCCAAGAAATAGTCCAATTATTTCCTTCTTCATAGTAGAAGTCGTTTGTTAAGGTCTTTGATATTTATTTAAATGAAAATGGCCGCTAGTCTTTCTCCAGAGAATGTTAGAACTTCATACCTTTTTAATTAAAGGTCTTTGATTAGCTTTTCAGTTTCAAGGTTATGTGTGTGGGCCCCCAGTCTCCACACAACCAGTGAGGGTACAAACACATAAAATACACACATTGGCTAAATTGACACACACGCACTCACTCACTCACTCACTCACTCACTCACTCACTCACTCACTCACTCACTCACACACACACACACACACACACACACACACACACACACACACACACACACACACACACACACACACACACACACACACACACACACCTGTTTTCCCACACACTCTGTTTTTCAGTTCTAGTACCTTGAAGTTGATTCTCTTTGCAGCTCACTTCTGGGTTTGGCCAAAGAGATTTAGTTATCAACCGAACATCTACAGACTAAATAAAATATGATGGTTGGTAACCTTGGCCACAGTATAAAGATAAGCTACTGTTGCTATTGCATTATTATTTATTTTAATTTTTTTTACCATGAAAACGTTCTTACTGTTGATTGGGGAAGTGTCCCGATGTTTACTGACTAGCTCCGTTTGAGTTCATTTCATCAATGGTCAACAATATTCTCGACTTTATTGGAGTGGGGTATGACATGCACACAAAGGCTGCCAAACTAATTGTTTCGGCTTTGTGGCAGAAGATAAATGGACTTGACTTATATAGCGCTTTCTAGCCGATTTTCTCAGCCCCAAAGCTCTCTACATTTCTTACCACATTCACCCATTCATGCATCACTCATACACAGTAAATGCGAGATGACGCTGTTGTTACTTGGCCCACAATTCCTTAAAATGCTGATAGTTATGTTTGTCCATTCTGTTTTCAAGTGCAAAATTGTCTGAACGCATTTTTCTGAATGATTATGAACAATTTGTAAGTGCTTTGGAAGTTGAGATTTGTGGTTCAGTTTATTTATACTACTATGAAAGAAGACATGTTATGGAAGCGAAATAGCCAAAAATCTCAAAATTGACCAGTGCTTGAAAAAAAAAAAAAAATTCTGCCTGCAGTCTTGACCTAATGAATACAACATGAACTTCCCGTGGTGAGCTTGCAGGGTTTCTGTGTTGTGTGTGTGTGTGTGTGTGTTGCTCTATGTGTGTTTATATCAATGTGTGTATGTGTGTGTTTCTCTGTTTGCGTGTGACGAGATTACTGAACCAAATCACAGTGTGTGGTGATGGCTGATGGCTCTCGCAGAGGGAGGGCGATTGTTCATTAGCATAAGGTTAACGTACAACAAGCTAACATATGCTAATCTTGTGCTACACAGCGCGGGGTGCAGAGGGGATCCAATCAAAATAGGCAATATGAAAAGCCAGCAGGCAGTAATCATGCAGCTGTCTTGCAGGGCAGATATATTGAGATATGCAACTCTGGAAAAAATTAAGAAACCAGTCTGGATTTTTTTTTGGACTCCACTTATACAGCGCTTTTCCCTGTTTTTTCACAGACCCAAAGCGCTTTACATTGTTTTGTAACACATTCAGCCAATCACACACACATTCATACACCGATAGCAGCAGCTACCACGCAGGGTGCAAGCTAACTATCGGGAGCAATTCGGGGTTCAATGTCTTGCCCAAGGACACTTCGACATGTGGCGGGTAGGCGGGGGATCGAACCTCTGACCCTGCACTCCAGAGGCGACCTCCCTGCCCACTTCGCCACTGCCTCTGCATTACTTAATGGCAATGCTTGTAACGGCGACACCAGTTTGTAAACGTTGCCATACTGAGAAATACAGAGAGAGTTTTGATGAGCTGATTAGGCTTAATCGACTTTGTGTCAACTTGTTTTGGTGATGGCTTGAATGTAACGGACATTCACTCATATGAAAAAAATTACACACTATAGCTTTAACAACAAGGGGAAAGGAAGGAATCGAAAGACGGAATAATAGATAGAAGAAAAAAAATCACATTTGTTTCAAGCACTCACTGCTTTTGGCGCCAGGCATGCGACGATTCTCAATTAAATGATCTCGCCCTGCAATGATTGTCAATTCTGTTGTTGACACCTCGTGGCTTGTAAATTCACAGTTTAAGAATATGACCCTAAAAATAACATTTGCTGTACAACAACTAAACCCCGCATAGGGAAAAAGCCCCTATTTGAAGTTCTATATATACAGCTCTACATTATTTCATAGAAATGCTCTTGATTACAATATTCTAATTGTGAATTTGGTAGAAATGTTGTCAGTAGTTTATATTATAAAACCAAAATGTTCATTCTACTCAAACATATGTCTATAAATAGTCCTACGAGAAACACTGAACATTTGGAGTGGTCTCTTAATGTCTCCCAGAGCTGTATATAGTATATAAAAACAACTTCTTTTCAATCTTCTTTTCGCATGTTCTGTTTAATTTTATGCACCGACAGCGGCAGCATCCCAGACCCCAGTTATTAAAGGAAAGGCGACAGTTGGTGTGTAGTTATTTGTGTGCTCTGTGGATGCTGGATAATCCCCCTGTGAGTATCTGTTGCTCTGCTTTCTTATCCCTGAAAGAGAGAGTGTGTG
>OX442358.1:28764957-28782457 GCA_949357725.1 Hyperoplus immaculatus | reverse complement strand
ATTCGTCCACAAAGATCTCTGCAGCACAGGTACATCAAAGACGAGAGAGATACGGGAAAAGGATTACAAGCAATTATCCTCTAGGGAGGCACATGCAAGAGCGTGTGTGTGTGTGTGTGTGTGTGTGTGTGTGTGTGTGTGTTTGACCCAAACCTTTGGAATTGATGCTCTGTGTGGTGTCCATGACGACAGCCTCTCTCTCTCCCTCCCTCTCTCTCTCCCTCCCTCTCTGTCTCTGTCTCTCTCTTCCCCTCTATCTCTCTCTCTCCCTCTCTCTCTCCCTTCCCTCTCCCTCTCTCTCTCTCCCTCCCTCTATCTCTCTCTCTCTCTCCCTCTCTGTCCCTCTCTATCCCTCCCTCCCTCCCCCTCTCTCTCTCTCCCTCCCTCCCCCTCTCTCTCTCTCCCCCTCTATCTCTCCCCCTCTCTGTCTCCCTCCCCCTCTCTCTCTCTCACTCTCCTCCACAGTTATCTACTAATGTCTTGTTATCCTATCTTAGCTACTGGTTTCACATATTGACTGATAGACAATCAATTCTACCGTTGTTTTGGTATGGATTGATATCCATCTTGTTGGTATGCTTACACACGTTTTAATGCTTGTTCATGAATCGTGTGCGATAGTCCACCCCCCTTGCGTGACTTTGAAGGGCTTTGTGTGTGTGTGTGTGTGTGTGTGTGTGTGTGTGTGTGTGTGTGTGTGTGTGTGAGGTACAGACAGTTTTGTCCTCTGTTTTACTCTGTACATTTTATTAGCTGCTGAATCAGCGTCGCATCTCCACGTGTGTGTTGTCATTGACCTGTTGTCCTGTTGTTACTTGGCAACAGTATCCTTGTCATTTTTTTATTTTATTTTTTTAACCTTTATTTATACATGTAAATCCCATTAGCAGGCTAACTATCGACATTCACACGAGGCAAGGTGGGTGAAGTGTCTTGCCCAAGGACACAACAACTATGACACAAGTGGCAGGGCGGGGATCGAACCTCCAACCCTTTGATCATCAGCCGACCCGCTCTACCACCTGAGCCACAGTCGCCCCGATTTGATTGGCTAATGCTAAGAGTCAGTCTAAATGATCAGGTTAAGGGTTGCTTTAGTTAACTATATATTTGGGTAAAATTGGTTTGCAGTTAATTAAGAGAATGTTTTTTTATCTTAAAGCTATAGTGCGTAACTTCTGTCGCCCTCACGAGGAATTCTGAGTAATTGCAACAACACTGTCGGTGCATCTACATGAGGTAAAGCCTTCGGTGATGGCTCATGGATTTTATACCTTCTGCTGTACCTCCAGGTTTTTTTTCTTAGCAGTAGAATCAACAACTGAAACATTTCTTGGGCTCTTCTAGGGATTTTTCTTGAGCTCCTGCACCAGTGTCAGGGGGGGGACACCAGTTTGTAAACGCTGCCATACTGAGAAATACAGAGAGAGTTTTGTGGAGCTGATGAGGCTTGATCAACTTTGTGTCAACTCTGTTTGGCGATGGCTTGAATGTTACGGACATTCCTTTATATTTAAAAAAGTTACGCACTATATATTTATTCCTGATCTGAGATGAATTCATTTGGCCGTCAGATCTTTGCACATGTTTCAATATTGAGTTTGTGTATTGTACGTGCCGTCATTTCAGAGCATCAGATATATTGCTGCGATGCTGTGTGTGTGTGTGTGTGTGTGTGTGTGTGTGTGTGTGTGTGTGTGTGGCGTGCCGTTCAAGGTCATTTTATACAGGTCCTTGTACCTTGTGATGCAAAACGTACACAGTGACTCTCTCTCTCAGTTATTACTTCATCTTATGGACCATGAAAACAGTCGGCCGCATGCCAGACTGAGGCTATATATAGTATATACTGCTCTCCTTAAAGGTTCAGCTATAAAGACTCAACTCTGATGAGATGGTCTTGCTGTTACACACTTGGCACACACTGTGACACTGACACTGTGCTTTTATCACTTAGATGGATATGTGCAAAAACATTTGAAGAACATTTGAAAGTCACTTGACAAAGAAAAAAAAGTTGAAGTCTGTACATGTGTATAAGGGGGGAGGGGAGGGGGTAAATGTGTGTTGTGTGTGTGTGTGTGTGTGTGTGTGTGTGAGTGGACTGCATTGCTTGCCACAACATTCTGAAGCTACAGTAATGCCTCAACCTGAAAAACAAATTAAAAAATGTGATTCTTGTGATGTTGATTAAAAAAAAGAATTGTTCAAGGTTTTCAATTACAAAGCAAAGGTGTTATTGGCAGAGTATGAGTATATGTTTGAAGTACTTTGAAGTGTGTGTGTGTGTGTGTGTGTGTGTGTGTGTGTGTGTGTGTGTGTGTGTGTTTGTGTGTGTGTGTGTGTGTGTGTGTGTCTTTCTGTTTCCTATTCTGATCAGGAGAAAGGGGTTGGACTCCAAAAAATACCCTAAAAAACATGTTGTTTACAAGAGTTCCAAATCAAAGACAGATTGAGCACAAAGCAGCTTCCCCTGTGTGTGTGTGTGTGTGTGTGTGTGTGTGTGTGTGTGTGTGTGTGTGTGTGTGTGTGTGTGTGTGTGTGTGTGTGTGTGTGTGTGTGAGAGACAAAGTTGAGGCAGAGCAAGTGTGTGTATATGTTTGAAGTACTTTGAAATGTGTCAACATACTTTGATCTACACTGACCTCTAGTGGAGGCTGAGTGACGTTGCACTTGATTTACTGGAGCTTTCACTGACAGATGTACAAAAAAAAGTGACTTTCAATCTTAAAGGTGCTCTAAGCGGAATGGTTCTTTTAGCTAACTTCCTGTCAGTTACTGCAGCTAGCAGTCCCCTCGCTCGTCCCGACGTCACCACATTAATGCACTGTGGTCTTCGAGCAGCAAGTTATCTAGCATCATCTCAGATCCATAAGTGTGATAAAACATGATAAAAACCATCAAAACAGACATTGGGAAGGATTTTTACCTGCTCCGCCATTGTAGGCGCATTCACATTCACCCATCTCTTGCTCTGGCGTGCACCGGCAGTGAGACCATGAGTGTATATACTATATATGAGTGAGACGAGTGTCAGTTTGTAGCGTTCTCTCTTCTGATTGGATAAAAATTTCGGGATCCTACAATAAGTTTATTTGCCGATTACATGCAAAGCAGCTGACTGAGAGATCGGCTTTATGAAACGCGCACATTATGTAAGTGATCACTGTATGAATAAAGAGCGATTTTACACTTATATTAACATAAATAAACCGCTTACTTCACCTTTAATACAGTTTTAATTTATGGTTCCACACTGCAGCCTTAATTTTCCCAAATACACCACCATCAGATTGTTTTGTGATTACCAACAATTTCTATTCTTTTAACATATTTTCAAAACATGACATGACAAACTATGCATACATACAAAGCCCTGAGAAAACACATACAAAAGCAAAACAAAACTAAAACTTAAATGTATCAGCGTGCACAAGTCTAAATCCTTGTTTGTCAATATACAATGTCTGCTCCTCCATATGTAGTGGACATATCCTTAACAACTACAGCCATAACTGTTTGTTTGCCATTGTCTGTCAATTCATTCTTATGTGTTACTGTATTTTCTGAGTCGACTATGTTGTTTTTTAATCTTTGTTTAAACATGCATTTTATTTCAATAATTTTGGGTTGCCTTTTAAATATCTGGCAGGGCACAATGGATGAAAACTAGCCTCTTAGGCTAACTCTGGCTCACTTAGATTGTGAATGTTGATTAGGGTGCAATGTCGCTAAAACCAATAAAAAAATAAAAACAACAGTTCCAGTGATAATTATGATAAGCCTAAAACATTACTAATAACATAGGTAGGATATAGACAGCAACCGCAAAAAAACACCATCACTTTTCATATATTCCTATTTTGTAATTCTCTTTCAATGGTCCTTTCTTTCTTCAATCCCTTAGCAACCTTCTCTGCTATTCTCTTTCGTCTCTCCCTCGCCATCCAGCACCTTATTTCCATGGCACTGTAAAACTAGAGGTTCACTCTATTGTGCTATACATAATACATTGTTATGGTTTGAATCCTGCACTCAACAATGTTTTTTTGTACTTTTGTTGTGTGTGCTGGAAGACTCAATAATTGGAAATATCCTACATCCCTAATCCATATACAGCTCTGGAAAAAAATAGACCACTCCAAATATTCAGTGTCTCTTGTTTTTACTCTTTAAACACATATGTTTGAGTAAAATGAACATTTTGATTTTATTCTATAAACTACTGACAACATTTCTACCAAATTCACAATAGAACTATTGTCATTTAGAGCATTTTCAATACGTTATGTAGAGATGAAGATTGAAGAACAATCCAGACTGGTCACTTATTTTTTTCCGGGCTGTACAGGTCTTTTTCCATGTATTGTACCATTTGCACGTATTGTTTGTAGGCCTACTACTCACTTCTGGTCCGCCCATGTTACTTTTCAACATGTATTGTGTATTTCCGAGTGGCGTAACAGCTATATATAGGACAGTGGCAGTTTTGGAAACATATTGTCATAATAGTGACATAAAGGGCCTCATTCAGACCAGCTGAATAGTTCATTAGTTGGCGGCTACTTTTTGTAAAACCCTTTACAATGGAAGCTAGATCACCAGGAAAAAATAACAACACCTTATCGAAACAGGAGGTACATGATGACGTGTGTGTGTGTGTGTGTGTGTGTGTGTGTGTGTGTGTGTGTGTGTGTGTGTGTGTGTGGGAGTGTGTGTGTGTGTGTGGGAGTATGTGTGTGTGTGTGTGTGTCTTTCCGCGGATGGAATAAGTCTTGTATCTTTAACAATACAACAAGATGTGAGTACTCATGATGCAGAATGGTATATATGATATTATGAATTTAATTTTTTAATTAATTTAATTTTTTTTTCATTATTATGTGTATTACTTTAAAGTTCTTGAGAATTATGCGGAGGTTCTCATAACACACACACACACACACACACACACGCACGCGCACACACACACACACACACACACACACACGCACACACACGCGCACACACACACACACACACACACACACACACACACACACACACACACACACACACACACACACACAAACACACTCTCTGATCACTATCACTCACCTGCGTTTGGTTATGGCTGATTTTAAGTCTGTGGATATTCATAATGGGTCTGAGGAGGGAGTTGGTGGATTTTCTATGTTTGTCATTATTTCAATTGTCCCGCTGGGTTTCTGGCTCTACCTGAGGAAAGGTGAGTGAGTGACACTTTCCCTAACAGTATAATTTATGTATTTGCTGACCTAATACTGCAGTTCTTTTTATGATTTTAGTGGGAAAAAATAATATATGTTTTATCCATGATAAGGTATTTTTATGTTATGGTTATGGGACGGTTAACTGTAATAAGTTATAAGAGAAAAAACTAATGGTGTTGGGGAGGTGTCCTCTTGGTGTGTGTGTGTGTGTGTCTGTCTGGTGTGTGTGTGTGTGTGTGTCTCAGCCTTTGTCTGTCTGTCTGTCTGTCTGTCTGTCTGTCTGTCTGTATGTCTGTCTGTGAGAGCAAGAGGGAAATAGGTCTGTTTGAACATGTTCCACGGCAGACACAGATAAAATAAAATAAAATAAAACCTAATAACTGCAAATTCCAATTCATGTGCAATTGTGAATGAATGCAGAATGAGCATGGTATTTTAATTTATAGTTATGCTACGGTTAACTGGGAAGACAAGAATGTATATTGAACTGGAGAATAAGTAAAAGAGATAAAGCGCTGGTTTTGGGGTGAAGTTGGATGTTCTTGTGTGTGTGTGTGTGTGTGTGTGTGTGTGTGTGTGTGTGTGTGTGTGTGTGTGTGTGTGTGCCATTTTTATTTGTCTACTCTTTGCCCCTTGTGCCCACTAGATGTCCCACTACAGTTGACCCAGGATTCACCAAACCCCACATCCTTTGACGTTCCTGTCAAACCATCCCAACCGTCTAAGATCTTGTATTCTGTATTATCCCAAAACATTCTAATATCTGGATAAGATATTGTGTATTTTTTTTTTTAATATTTTTTTTTTTTGCAAATAGAAGAATTATGCCATGACCATAGCAGTGTGTGTGTGTGTGTGTGTGTGTCTGTCTGTCTGTCTGTCTGTCTGTCCGTGTTTAGCATGGTCGGTCAGGCCTTAGTGTAGCAGTGATCGATAGCATGTTCTCCAATTAGCACGTTCTGTGGTCAACACATCTCACATACAGGATCAATACAGCTCAACGTTTAGCTGTCATGTACTAGCAACCTTCACCACTATGGAACGTGTATTTTTATTCACTACAAGATAAGAACCCCACAAATAAATCCATATCCATGTCATGAATCCATCTACCTGGCATGAAACATATCTAACATCACATTAACGATTCATAAAATGACCTCGTGGCCTTTTGTTGACTTACGCACATACTAACTGTGCATACATACTAAGATATAATCAATATTTTTTTCAATACTCTGAACCAAAGATGTCAACTTCCAAAGCACTTATATCAACTTAACTTTCCATAATCATACTTAGCACTATTCTGAAGGTTATTACAGAAGGATTTGTTCATACGTTGTTAATTGTCTGATTTATGATACATTTTGTTCTTAAAAACATGCCGAAAATGCATTTTTAAAGACCTGTACAATAGTATTTTTTGATTTATAAAATGAAATAAAGGCTGTATCCAAAATCTCTTTAGCTGACTGACATACAGCTCCATAAAAAAATAAGAGCCCACTCCAAATGTTCAGTGTCTCTCGTTTTACTCTTTAGAGGCATATGTTTGAGTAGAATGAACATTTTGGTTTCATAATATAAGCTACTGACAACATTTCTATTAAATTCCAATACATTTATTTGTCATTTAGAGCATTTTCAATAAGTCATGTAGAGATGAAGATTTAAGAAAAATCCAGACTGGTCTCTTAATTTTTTTTCCAGAGCTGTACATTAACATTGCATTTAGCCTATACAGTACATACTGAGATATAATATGAGTCAATAGAACCCATTTACTTCAGTTCATCAGGAGCACAAATGTGAACAACACAGTTTAGCAGCGATCAATTGACAAGCTTTCAGCCGGCGCTCACGTCTCACAGATTCTCTTACGGTATATTTAGCCACAGAAGATATTTGGAAAAATCAATATTGAGACAGAGAGGGGAGAGGGAGGGAGGGTGTGTGTGTGTGTGTGTGTGTGTGTGTGTGTGTGTGTGTGTGTGTGTGTGTTGTATCGAGAGCCGAGTGACTTTGAGCATCTTATATTGAAGGGTATATCGGACACAGAAGACAGAGGACATGTTTGTGTTAAGAATAGTTTTCTTGTTAAGTTGTATTAAGTTGTCATATTACACAATTTGTCTTTCCGCACATCCCCTCTCAAGTTACCACACTTCAGAGGGGGTCAGAGCGCAGGGTCAGCCATAGAACAGCGCCCCAGGAGCAGTTTTGGGGTTAAGTGTCTTGCTCAAGGACACAATGGTAGGGATGGTATGACATTCATTAGTCTAAAGTTATTTGGTTTATTTGGAGATGGGCTTAATCATAGATTTTACATTTTGAGAAAGCATATATATTTTTTTTTTGGAACCTCACATTTACTAAAATAACTGCAAAACCATCCACTAATTCTTTTTCAAAATAATATAACTTCATACTCGTACTAGCAACTCTAATGGCCCCTTTCCACGCTCTTTGAAGCTTCACATGCACCATTATTTTGAAGGCATTTCAAAGCCAGTACATACAGCACTTTGGCATCGCAGAGGAAAAACGGTTGAAGTGGAAACTGTTGTCTGCTCATTAATGAATTTTCAGAAAAGCCTTTTGCTCCTTAATATTTAGCTGGTGAGTCATTCTCTCTCTCTCTCACACACACACACACACACACACACACACACACACACACACACACACACACACACACACACACACACACACACACACACACACACACACAAGCACACACGTTTGTACGGCTTTGAGTCAGATGGTAAACAAACCAGTCGCACCGAGATTTTCAACTTAATTGGACTTCCAGTTTCAGACGTTAGCCCCTTTTTGTGAAGTTTAAGGAATGTTAACAAGACATTGCAGGCAAAACATTTTTTTTATTTTCTTCAAGAACTGGTCCTATGATTTTTGGCTATTTTGCTTTCGTAACATGTCATCCTAGTATAAATAATTGGTCCAAAATGTACATTTAGGTGTTTATTTTTTTAAAGGTTTGTCTGTATATTTTTCCTATTCAACCATCTTTAACAGCCATTATCTCAACATTACTGTTATCAAATACTCTGAACCAGTAATCTCAACTTCTTATGCACTTACATCAACTAAAATGAAATTGCCAAACATGCATAATTACTCAAACATTTATAAAAAAAATATATATATATATATATACAATCCAAATAATAATAGTTTTGACCTAAGCAATCAACTGGCAACATTTCATGATGATACCTATAAGTTAAAATGGCTGGCCTTAAGTCATATTAAAACAAGTCTTGCCAACCTTGACCCTGAAAGAAAGAATTGTCAATAATTGCTTCTTCTTGCTTGTGTAAATAATTGATTAAGAAAAGTGTGTAACATAAAAGGGGATGAGAATATAGCAAAGCAGTTGAGAGGACACATTTGTAGGTACACACACACACACACACACACACACACCCACACACACACGCACACACACACAACCCCCTCCCCCCACAACACACACACTCACGTCCACCCACACACTCACACACACACACACACGCACACACACACACACACACACACACACACACACACCCCACTACCATTTCTTTGGTGACAGCCCGAATAAGGTGAAAAATCCTCTATAGAACGAGAGAGATGGTGCAAGGTAATAAAGAATAGATGCCTCTTCCCCTCACCATCTCTACACACAGTAGATCTGACCTTATAGTCCACCAGGCTTTTCGTGTGTGTGTGTGTGTGTGTGTGTGTGTGTGTGTGTGTGTGTGTGTGTGTGTGTGTGTGTGTGTGAGTTTATTACTCATATTCTGGGGACATTTTTCCAGGAAATGAATGTAAGTCTAAGTAATGTCTTCAGAAGTGATGAAAACATGACTCTGTGTGTGTGTGTGAGTGTGTGTGTTTGACTGTGTGTGTGTGTGTGTGTGTGTGTGTGTGTGTGTGTGTGTGTGGTTCAACATTTCTCTGTTTACATTCTCCCTGTCCACAGTATACATTACTGCCATGGAGTGAGTAGGTATTTGTTTTGCTTTCACACAATATATGAGCCGCGTATTTACGTCACATAAGCTCAGGTTACCTTGTTCGATGACTTCTGTGTATGTATTTGTGTTCACTAGTCTGTGTGTGTGTGTGAGTGTGTGAAAAAGTAGACAATGCCTTTTGTGTGTGTGTGTGTATGTGCGTGCGTGTGTGTGGGAGTAGACAATGCCTTTTGTGTGTGTGTGTGTGTGCGTGTGTGAGAGAGTAGACAACGCACAGGGTGACCCACACTCACACACACACACACACACACACACGCACACACACGGTCCTCTGCGATTGTTTGTTGCTATGTGTGACAGACATCTCGTAATGAGGCTTAGCTATCTAGAGAACAAATGCACAGGACAGGAATGTCAACAAACTACCGGTAGCAAAGGAGTGGATAGTGGACAACAGCACATTTGTCAAACTCACCACTCCTACACACACACACACATACAGAAAGAGAGAAACACACACACACACACACACACACACACACACACACATACACACATACACAGAAGTCGTACAAAAGCAGACCCATCCCTTCTCACTCCATAGCAGTAATGTAAACTGGCTGTATATTAATAAAGCCGAGCTCCGATTGCAGACAGGGTGAATGTAAACAGAAATGTTGAACCACACACACACACACACACACACACACACACACACACACAGAAAGAGAGAGAGAGAGAGAGAGAGACACACACACACACACACACGAGTAAATACATAGACAGAAGTGAAAGCAAAAGATTGTGAAGGCAAAACAAATAAAGTAAACAGAAAAATGTTGAACCCCACACACACACACACACACACACACACACACACGGAAAAAGACACACACACACACACACACACACAGAAAGAGACACACATACACACAGAAAAAGACACACACACACACACACACACACATACAGAAAGAGACATTGTTAGAAACACACATTGGTATAGTAAGACAAAGAGGGGAACAACAACACACCCTATTTTCCATTATGTTATTTTTATAGCACCAGGGTAGACGATACCTCACTGGCAGCAGTGTGGGCAGCATGTTGGGAGGGGCCGAACCACCTCACTGGCAGCATGTTGGGAGGGGCCGAGCCACCTCACTGGCAGCATGTTGGGAGGGGCCGAACCACCTCACTGGCAGCATGTTGGGAGGGGCCGAGCCACCTCACTGGCAGCATGTTGGGAGGGGCCGAGCCACCTCACTGGCAGTATGTTGGGAGGGGCCGAACCACCTCACTGGCAGCAGTGTTGGGAGGGGCCGAACCACCTCACTGGCAGCATGTTGGGAGGGGCCGAACCACCTCACTGGCAGCATGTTGGGAGGGGCCGAACCACCTCACTGGCAGCATGTTGGGAGGGGCCGAACCACCTCACTGGCAGCATGTTGGGAGGGGCCGAACCTCGACTGGTGGATAACGGTAGCATCCTGCACTGATTTGTGTCGATGCTTTTAGTATCCCAGCCTCACCTGATGACTCACACACACTCACTCACTCACTCACTCACTCACTCACTCACTCACTCACTCACTCACTCACTCACTCACTCACTCACTCACTCACTCACTCACTCACTCACTCACTCACTCACTCACACACTTAGTATCCCAGCCTCAATGCCTTTTGTGTGTGTGTGTGTGTGTGTTTATGTGTGTGCATGTGTGTGGTAGTAGAATATGATGACTGACAGATGGTTTCAGGAGGTTGGACACTGGGAATCACTCAGTGGCTGCTGCTGTGGATGTGTAGGTGGATGGATTTGTCTTATTATTATTATTTGTAAAATAAAGTGAGACAATAAATTAAACCTGGTATAAGCGGGGATTTAGCTGACAGCCTCAGGTACACTGACTGACATTCAGTGACAAGCAATTGGTCAGATCCGTAGTTGTTGTGTCCTTGGGCAAGACACTTCACCCACCTTGCCTTGTGTGAATGTCGATAGTTAGCCTGCTATCGATGTATGAATGTGTGTGTGAATGGTAACGTGGGAAAGGAAAACAAGTCTCCCTTGCAAAAGAGTCTTCGGTCTCAATGGGATTTACCTGTATAAATAAAGGTTTAAAAAAAAGAGTAAGAGTAAAAAGTTTCCACAACGATAAAAACTAATAATAATCAAAACAAGAACTAATTATCAACACATCATATAGTATTTATTCATCAACTTGTTTGGCAATGGCTTGAATGTAACCGACATTCAGCTATATAAAAAAAGTCACGCAGTATAGCTTTTATAAGACATATTTCTTTAATAGATACATTTTGCCATTTTCTTGTACTTTGCATTCTTTCAAATCTAGTAATTCTACTTCAACAGTTAGTTGGACAAAATCTAAAAAATATTTGTAACATTACTCAGGTCTTCGTTATTATCAAGCATGTTCTTAAAATTCACCTTCTGTCTCTACAAACTGTCAAAAAAAAATGCCAAAAAAAATCTTAAAAAAAAAATATAGTATATAAAAAATCTTGCCTATTCATAATACCTGACAGTGGGTAGCTCTTGGTTTGTGGCCAACAATGCTTCTATTAACATTGCATTGTGAAATACTTCAAAATGATTCTATTGTAAAAGCCCGGCTGTCCTGAGGTTGACCCCATTGTGACTGGAACTCTTTTCAAAATGAGCTACTTTTGTGATTGGCTTTCAATATAACTGATGTTCCTTTTACCTGAGTGATGTGCAGGTCATGTAACTATGCTGCTTTAGTTCAGAGGGACTTCTCTCTCTGTCAGTCATAGCAGCATGTACAATGACTGTACATAGCACAAAATAAATTAATTTAGCTCCTATTTTTGTGCTCATCTCAGATTGTTGTCTTCGAAATGTTGCATTTTCTAAACGGAAGCCAATAGTCTTTTGCCCATTGAGCTCTGATAGCAACACATTTTAAAAGTTAATGCAAATATTGCATGGACTGGCAGGCTTAAAGCTATAGTGCGTATAACTTCTACCACCCTCATGAGGAATTCTGAGTATTTACAACAACAATGTCGGTGCATCTACATGATGTACCTTTTACCTGAGTGAATCGCAGGTCATGTAACAATGCTGCTTTAATTCAGAGAGATTTTCCTCAGTCATAGCAGCATGTACAGCTACTGTACAATACAACAATTAATTGTATAACGTTCCATATTTTTCTCGTCTTATATGTTTGTTTTCTAAATCAGATATAAATATAGAATATTCTAAACCAAGCCAATAAGCCAACTAAGCCAATAATCGTTTGCCCACTGATTTTCTGTTAGCAATACATTGTAGTGAGACATTGCATGGACCGGCTTAAAGGTGGAGTCAGTGATTCTGGAGAACGCTTGTTGTCAAAATCACCTGTTTTCAAAATCAGTGAATATCTCCTCACAATCAGCTACCTGTCTATACTTTGTGGGCCTAGGCACTATAAACTGGTATGAAAACAATAGGGTACATAAACAAAGTGGGCCCACCGTAGCTAGCAACATGCCCCTTTACAGAGCCTATGTGTATTAACGCCAGCTTTTCTTTTCAGTGCACACACACACACACAGTACATACAGGTGGCGGATCATGAGGAGATATTCACTGATTCTGACAACAAGTGTTCTCCAGAATCACTGACTCCAACTTTAATGTACAGGCTGCACAGTAGACGCAGCAATCGCCCGATAGTGAACACACACATTTGACATTATAGCTGCATGGGACTTTAATCCAGGCAAACATTAATGTATTTTATAGTTATTTAAATCTGGCTTTATAACATTCTCGTCTTGTTACCAAGGAAACCACATTAGGGCAAATTAATGAAGGGTAATGCACCCCCCCCCCCCCACACACACACATACTCCCCAAACAATGTGTGTTTGTGTCTCGCTGGCCCACTCTATTCTCTCTCTCTCTTTTCTCTCTCTCTCTCTCTCTCTCTCTCTCTCTCTCTCTCTCTCTCTCTCTCTCTCTCTCAGTAAGGCTTTCTCCCCCTGTCTCATTCTCTATGCCATCTCTTTCTCATCCCCTCTCTCTGTCTCTCTCTCCCTTTCTCTCTCTCCCCCTCTCTCTCTCTCTCTGTGTTTCTCCCTCATTCTCTTTCTCTCCCACTCTCCCTCTCTCCCTCACTCACTCGTTCCCCCTCACTTCGATCGCTACCCTGACAACCCACTGCCAAAAGGAATACAGCCCGCGACGCAACAACCTCAACTTCCCATCACTCTAGACTCTAAGGAGGACAAAAAAACGAAAAAAAATATCTCAAACTTTACCCCATTGGATTGGTTGGGATAATATTGGATCTATCGCGCTACTGTAGCCTGTAGCTACGGCAGGATGTCCTGCACTGGGATTTAACAGGGGGTTGACTTGAGGCCACGATTTTCTGAGTGACAGAAGAAAGACAAGAATTTGACGATTTCATTATTATTTTTTCATTATACTTGACATATTTTTCCAAGCCGTTAGCCTATGACCATTTCACTTTTTTGAATATTTTTTGAATACAGCGGTCAAGTTAAAGTTAGTTAACTAGGTATAAGATTCGAACAAACTGGATACAATTGAGAGGACTATTTTTGGCTGGTCTTAAAGTTGGACTACCTACTCAAGTATTGCAGCAGTTAGAGTGGCACTGGGTTGCTATAGGTTACTTGGCTTGGCCCTATATTATACCAGTTAACTAGTTATTTGATTCGAACAAACTGGATACAATTGAGACTATTTTGACTGGGTTACAAGTTGGACTAAGTTGTAGAGGTGCTGGGTTGCTATAGGCAACTTGGCTTGGCCCTATATTCTACCAGTCTGGTATTTGGGAGGTTGTTGCTAGGCGATGACAGCCGGTGGTATATCAACATGTTGAGTCTGGACGGCTTGGAGATGGTCGCCGTGCTGGTTGTCATGGGACTCTTCATCAAAGTGCTGGAGCAGTTTGGGATGTTCGAGCCCATCACAGGGGAAGGTAATAATATAATGTAATAATTATGATTATTTTATTTATTTATTTATTTTACATTTAATTTTATTTATTTATTTTTTTATTATTTTCTATTTTATTTTATAGAATTTAAAATACATTTTCATAGTAATTTAACTACTTTAATTGCATGTTATTTTTAATTCTTTTATAGAAATATGTTTTTTTATTTTATTTTATTTAATTGCATTTTAATTTGTTTTTATTTAAAAGTAATTACATATGTTTTTATTATTTTTGATTATTATTATGATTATTTTTTTAGGGGGAGATGTATTGTACCCCGGTTTTTAGCGTATTGCAATTTTCCAACTGTAGTCCCTGGTGCATTTTCTCTTTGATTTGTTGGTTTTAATTATGGCTACAGCTGGTTTATGGTTCAGTGAAATACCTACAGTAGTTTTTTTACGAGTGTGTGAGTGTGTGCCTGGGATGGAACTTTTTATCTGCAGTGGCCCAATCCCCTCTGGTCCCGAGTGAGTGGGCCGCAGTCTTGTCTGAGAATTGAGTTTCCAGTGCAACTCTCTCCCTAGCTTTCTCTCTCTCTCTCTCTCTCTCTCTCTCTCTCTCTCTCTCTCTCTCTCTCTCTCTCTCTCTCTCTCTCTGACACATGGACACACACACACTCACACACACACACACATGCACACACACACTCACACATGCACACACTAACAGGAACACACACACACACACAGCAACACAGGAACACAGAGGAACACACACTCACATTCACACTCACACTCACACTCACACACACACACACACACACACACGTTTGTACAGCTATACGTGTGAGGACATTAATTGACATAATGCATTCCCAATAGCCCCTTACCCTAACCTTTACCATCAAAACTAAATGCCTAACCCCAACCCTTACACTAACCCTAACATAAACCTAATTCATATCTGCACCTTAAAACCTAGTGTTATTAGCTCAATACCTCAAACAGCCCTAAAAATGTCCTCACTCTCAAGGTCGAAAAATCAAATAGGTTCTCTCAAAAATAGTTGCAAAAGTACACACACACACACACACACACAGAGTAACTTTAGCTGTGTGTGAGGCCTCCCTCATACCCCTGGGGCGTGTGCTTTTACCCTTTAATCGATAACACTATGGCCAGAGTGGGTCTGAGTGCTCTGTCTGTGTGTGTGTGTGTGTGTGTGTGTGTGGGGGGGGGAATGTCTGCAGTGCTATCATTAGCCTCTAGCCTTTTGTTTGGTGCTTAAAGGCCTACTTCACCGGTTTGAATATGAAGGTGTATTGAATTCTGAGATCCTATGTAGTAAAAATGTGCAAAAAAAATTAAAATCGGTTCATCCTAGCCTGAGAAAAGGCAGAAAGAGTGTTTTTTTTAACCCTATATTTCTCTTTCTCGTGACATCACAGAAAGAGAAATATAGGGTTAAAAAAAAACATGCTTTGTAAATATTACTGTGATGTCACAGTAAAAGACATAACAACAAAAACAACAATCTCTATTTCTAGTGCACCTGCTGGAAAGCTCCCAGAAGTCAAGGTGTGCCAACAACTCTTATCATCTCAGAAAAGTTGGAAAATATATGGTCTGTGCTACAGTGATCTTATAAAGTTAATTTAAGTTAAGTTATGCATGCACACACACACACACTCTCTCTCTCTCACTCACACACACACACACACACTCTCTCTCTCTCACTCACACACACACACACACACACACACACACTCTCTCACTCACACACACACACATCACTGGATGCTCCGTTTATCCTTACATTACACTCAGCACATTCGTAGCATTATTTACGGCTGTATTAAGTGTACATGTGCGCGTGCCAACTCCCCTGAGTACTTAAGCTAATGACTATTCTCTTTAATGGATAAACTTAGCAGTGATGCCCCCAACAACTGTCTTACTTACAGCATTATACAATCACTACTATAATATAATGAATGAGGTTTTTCTTCCCTCAGTCTTCCCTTGGCCCAGCTGTCCTGATAATCCTAACCCTACATTTTACCATGTGTGATGTCACGCATGGGAAAATGTAGGGTTAGACAGTGAGACCATAAGACACTCTTTCTGCCTTTTTTCTCAGGCTAGGATGAACCAATTTATAAAATCTTTGCACATTTATACTACATAGGATCTCAGAGTTCAATACACCTTCATATTCCCACCGGTGAAGTAGGTCTTTAAGCTATCTGCAGAATTGTGTGCTCACTAGATTGCTCTGAACCAATCCCCTCTCCATATATGGGCATGTGACATCCACTTGATATACACAGCCCTCCGCTCCTAGAGTATGTGCGCTATGTTCATGTGAATAGCAGTTAGCATCCGGTGTATACTGTTGATACCATCAGTCAAGCTCTATGATTGAGGGGCGACTGTGGCTCAGGTGGTAGAGCGGGTCGGCTGATGATCAAAGGGTTGGAGGTTCGATCCCCACCCTGCCACTTGTGTCATGGTTGTTGTGTCCTTGGGCAAGACACTTCACCGACCTTGCCTTGTGTAAATGTTTGATAGTTAGCCTGCTATCGGTGTATGAATGTGTGTGTGAATGGTAACGTGGGAATGGGAACAGGTCTCCCTTGTAAAAGAGTCTTCGGTCTCAATGGGATTCACCTGTATAAATAAAGGTTAGAATTGTTAACCATGGGTTGCTGTGTAAAAACGGACACATATTTCATAGTCATTGTTTGGTGTATTCCCCCTCCATATTAACCTTGAACACTCATTCTCAAAGCTCCTTAAAACTCTTTTCTATCGCCTTGTATCCTTGCTAGTAAACGACATGTCTTATGTATTGAAATTGTATGATTAATAGGCCTAGTTGTTAGAATTAGAATAGTTACCATGGAAATAACATATGGGGATCCTAAATATAATAAAATAAATAATTATCTGTTGTTTTTGTTATTACTTTACCTATAACTCTTTATTATAACTACTTTGTATTATTCTATATATGCTTCCTAATGCATTTATTGCTGCATAGTTTGACATTGTTACTTTTACTCTATCTAAGCACTTAGCAACCTTGGTTTTAAAGTTGTTTTTGGATAAAATGTCACTTACTTACTTAGTTAATTGCCAAGCGAGCTTCCCTTTGGTTTAGACACAGAATATTGCATTCAGCTCAGGGCCTTTCTGTTATTAGTGGATTAGTCCTGTGTTGGCTGTCTGTGCGTGTGTGTGTGTGTCTGTGCGTGTGTGTGTGTGTGTGTGTGTGTGTGTTAGAGCTGTGTGTGTGTGTGTGCGTGTGTTGGCTGCCTGTGTGGCGC
>OX442358.1:28722457-28752457 GCA_949357725.1 Hyperoplus immaculatus | reverse complement strand
GTAGAAAGGGAGAGACGGAGAGAGAGAGATAGACAGAGAGAGAGGGGGGGACAGGCAGACAGGAGAGAGAGAGATAGTTTGAGAGTCAGTCGTTGGAAATAGCAGCGTAAGCCAGACAAGGGATGTGTTGCCAACCTGCCAGTGTTCATATATAGTGGATTGTCCAAACTTTAACCAGGAACGTACAACAACCTCTGACAGCCGTGGGAGGAGGCGGCTAGGGGAGCGGGGAGAACGACAACCCGACTCGACAGCCCCGCTACCACACACTTACCTTTGGTCGATGCAATGAAGAAATGCAGAGAATAACAATTTAGATTCGGTGAAAATAGCTTGTTTTTCAGGCGGTAGTATGGGCACATTTCGGCACATCGAGGGAGACTGAAGACTGGGTGTTTTCGGTTGGATCTTAAGGGGCGGACCGTGGCTGCCCCAGGACAACAACAAAAGACATTATTTTGTTGAGGAAAAAAGAGGGGGAGACAATGATGCATATGTTTTTCCAGGACACATGGGAGATGGAGGGGCTGCAGACTGTGGGGATATTACTGGTGGTCTGCAGCTCCCTCAAACTGATGCACTTTCTGGGGCTGATCGACCTCTCCGTGGCAGGTAAGAGAGCCAGAGAGAGAGGGGTGCACAGGATGGATATTGTATGGTGTGTGTGTGCGTGTGTGTGTGTTTGGGGGGGAGGAGGAGGGGGAGTGGGAGGGGGAGGGGGAGGGTACTTGTACAACTATTTTGTGAGAACCGATTTGAGTTTTAGATCTTAAGAGTGAGGAAATTAGAATTAGGTTTATGTTAGCGTTAGTGTAAGGGTTGAGGTTAGGCATATTTGTGTGTCTGTGTGTGTGTCTGACACAGAGTAAAGAAGGTGTGTCAATACCTTCCTAACTCACATAAAAGGGCATAATGGTTATTTTTACTGCATTTATGGACAGCGCCGTCGTATGGGGGGGGGGTAAGTTATGACAATTATAAGGGCCCACAGCCCGCTAGGGCCCACACAAACCCCCCAGTAGCCTCTATGACAAAATGATTATGCATACACTGAACTATTAAATATTCATACGAATGAAACCGAATCAAAACAAAGCCTCAAGTCATACAATATTCTAATTTCAATAATTTCAAATACCCCCTTAGCCCCTTCTTAAATAATGGTTTGGTCCCCGCCCCCACCCTCGCGTCCCTGAAGAATCTGGCAGCTCACAAACACAAAGCATGCACCCGCGGTGCATCACTCACGGCGGACGAGTGTTTCGGTTAAATACTCTAATAACTTTCGGACCAGAACAGACGTGAATTACGCTGGTTGTTACTGCAAGTGAGTGAAATAAAACACAAGTTATAAAGCCCAACGTTGTCCCATGAGTTTGTTTTCACCTGCATTCAGCGTGAACACGGGATATTTGAATCTGTTCTGTCGGTCTAGAGAAGCACAGCACGCTAGCTCAGCAGTTAACTAGCTAAACAAATGAAGCTGTCTGTCTTCTAATCGTTCAGCTTAGTTTGCCACAAATCATAAAATAATGCATGTAGCGCTGCTGACAAAGACTAGTGTAGCAGACCCTCCTCCCTATAGCAGTGACATACAGACAGAGAGGAGAGGAGAAACAGGCCTACTGTCACTGAACCATGTTTTTTTTTTTTTTTTTTTTTTTAAACTTTCCTCAGTATTCTGATGTCAGAAACAGACTATGATTTAATCTATTTGGACATTATTGAGTTTATTTAAAAACATTTGGAAAACATGCCCTCAGTTGCCCATGCACTGTGTATGTTTTATAGCCTATTTCACCCTCATCTGTGAACAAAAAGATAGCTGGACAAAAGTTATTCATGTAAAGTTAAGTGGTTTCTTTAGAAAATACTATAGAAAGATTACAACTTTGTGGATGTTTATTTGCATAATATTCTATTTTATATTAATATCTTTATGGTAAATACATGTGTCTTTCTTCAATAGCTTCATTTCATTCATCTGACTCAGTGTCTCCAAATTATTCCAAAAATAAGTAGGCCTAGTACACAGAAAAAAGTTGTTCACACAAAATTCCTCAGATTTTGCCTCATAATCTTCCTCTCAAAGTGCACCAGATTCATGCATTTCACTTTAAAAAGGTAGAAAAAAATCTCCCGGGGGGCATAGCCCCGGACCCCCCTAGGAGGGTCACTCTGCTGACTACTATTTTACCCAGCTGCACATTGGAGGCACTAGCGGAAAACACTGCTGCTCCCTTCACCACATGTCTGATACCCGTTGGAGTGCCCGCATAGCGGCTGTTAAAACAGTTGCAAATCATTTACCATCACTCCTAGAATAAGACAGCTAATAATACATAATTTACATAATAATACTCTGACTTGTTAAGTCGTTAATTGTAAAAAAAAAAAGAAACAAATTGGGTGTACCAGGCACCGTCAAGAACACTGAAAAAACTAGAAAATTGAAGGTGGCAATGAATGGGGTAGAGGGCCCACACCGATATTCTTTCAGGGGGCCCAGAATTCCTAGCAACGGCCCTGTTTATGGAACAGCATTTGAACACACATGCTCTGAATAAGACATAGAACATATCTGAGAGTCATTGTTACATTTTTCACATCTTTTAAAAGATTCTGTCCGTATCTCATTTTATCAAGTGTGTGGACTTGACTGTTTTTCTTTTTGTTGTTTTTGCTTAAAGGGGTGTTCCACTGATTTCAGGCATGACTAACAGTGTGCTAGTCCTAAAGAGTTGTTCAGTATAATAAGTTGAATAGCTTTGTATCTCTGGGGAGAAGCTTTCCCAAAATCTGAGAGTGGTAACCCTGGTGACGCGCGCGCACACACACACACACACACACACACACACAAACACTCACACTCACACTTGTTCCCCATTTTGCTTAAAGGGGGCGTTCCACTGATTTCAGAAATGCATATATCAGCTTCCTAGTCCTGAAGAGTTATTCAGTATAATACACTCAACAAAAATATAAATGCAACACTTTTGTTTTTGCTCCCATTTTTCATGAGATGGACTTAAAGATCTAAAATTCATTCCAGATACACAATATTACCATTTCTCTCAAACATTGTTCACAAATCTGTCTAAATGTGTGATAGTGAGCACTTCTGCTTTGCTGAGATAATCCATCCCACCTCACAGGTGTGCCACATCAAGATGCTGATCTGACATCATGATTAGTGCACAGGTGTGCCTTAGACTGTCCACAATAAAAGGCCACCCTGAAATGTGCAGTTTTGTCTCACAACAAAATGCCACAGATGCCACAAGCATTGAGGGAGCGTGCAATTGGCATGCTGACAGCAGGAATGTCAACCAGATCTGTTGCTTGTGCATTGAATGTTCATTTCTCCACCATAAGCCGTCTCCAAAGGCGTTTCAGAGAATATGGCAGTACATCCAACCGGCCTCACAACCGCAGACCACGTGTAACCACACCAGCCCAGGACCTCCACATCCAGCAGGTTCACCTCCAAGATCGTCTGAGACCAGCCACTGAGACAGCTGCTGAAACAATTGGTTTGCATAACCAAACAATTTCTGCACAAACTGTCAGAAACCGTCTCAGGGAAGCTCAACTGCATGCTCGTCGTCCTCATCGGGGTCTTGACCTGACTCCAGCTCGTCGCCGTAACAGACTTGAGTGGGCAAATGCTCACATTCGATGGCGTCTGGCACGTTGGAGAGGTGTTCTCTTCACGGATGAATCTCGGTTTACATTGTTCAGGGCAGATGGCAGACAGCGTGTGTGGCGTCGTGTGGGTGAGCGCTTTGCTAATGTCAATGTTGCGGATCGAGTGGCCCATGGTGGTGGTGGGGTTATGGTATGGGCAGGCATTTGTTATGGACGAAGAACACAGGTGCATTTTATTGATGGCATTTTGAATGCACAGAGATATCGTGATGAGATCCTGAGGCCCATTGTTGTGCCATACATCCATGAACATCACCTCACGTTTCAGCAAGATAATGCACGGCCCCATGTTGCAAGGATCTGTACACAATTCTTGGAAGCTGAAAATGTCCCAGTTCTTGCATGGCCAGCATACTCACCGGACATGTCACCCATTGAGCATGTTTGGGATGTGCTTGACCGGCGTATACGACAGCGTGCACCACTTCCCACTAATATCCAGCAACTTCGCACAGCCATTGAAGAGGAGTGGACCAACATTCCACAGGCCACAATTGACAATCTGATAAACTCTATGCGAAGAAGATGTGTTGCACTGCATGAGGCAAATGGTGGTCACACCAGATACTGACTGGTTCTGATTCCCCAGACCCCCAATAAAGCAAAAAAATGCACATTTCAGAGTGGCCTTTTATTGTGGACAGTCTAAGGCACACCTGTGCACTAATCATGATGTCAGATCAGCATCTTGATGTGGCACACCTGTGAGGTGGGATGGATTATCTCAGCAAAGCAGAAGTGCTCACTATCACACATTTAGACAGATTTGTGAACAATGTTTGAGAGAAATGGTAATATTGTGTATCTGGAATGAATTTTAGATCTTTAAGTCCATCTCATGAAAAATGGGAGCAAAAACAAAAGTGTTACGTTTAGATTTTTGTTGAGTGTACATTGAATGTCTTTGTATCTCTGGGGAGAAGCTTTCCCAAGTCTATGAGGGGTAACCCAGGTGACGCCATCAAGGCAATCTCAACTTGAGTCTCAAGAGTTATTTTATTTATTATCTATTTTGCATTTTGACTTGATGTTAAATGGAAAGGGAGATTTGGGGTATGACATGCAAGCAAGAGATATACAGTACATCCCTGGAATCAAACCTGCACGATTCTGTTGCAGCAGATTTCATATTTAGTACGACTCTTTACACTGGGTCATGTACAAAGCTTATGTGAGCTTTAATGAGATAGTTAGGCTCCAACAGAAGATGCATTACTGTTCATTTGTTTGTTTTTTTGGAGCTTGAATATATTCCAGGCTAAAAAGTAGGATACATATGATATCCCTGCTGCATTGATTATGAGCTTTCCTTTCTTTTCTGTTTGAGGAGATCAATGTATAGTGAAACTGGACCTACAAGGTGGCTATAAGGTCAAATGTAAAGAAATATTACTGGAAATGCAATGTTTTTTTATTTAGTTTTACATTGTAGGTACATCACTAGGTATCAGGAGGGCTTAGAAATCTGAGCTGAAATGTTCAATGCTTGACCTGTCAATCAATCTATCTATCTATATCTCCGTCAGCATTTTGCTGTATCACTCACTGTAGCTTTAAACTGCAATATCTCCCCTGCCTCCACTAGTTAAGGAATAACATGGTTTATTTTGTAAGGCAAGGCAAGGCAAGTTTATTTACATAGCATAATTCAGACAAAGGCCATTCAAAGTGCTTTACAGGGGCATAACCTACAGCTAGATTAGACATTAGAAATTGCATTTAAGAGATGAAAACAAAGAAAACACATCAAGATTTAAGATTAGCCTTGTACCTTGAGAAATTCCTCAAATGTCTTGGGTTCGCAAAATACGAAACTCCTTTAAAAGTAACTGGATATGGGGCGCACCGGTGGCGTAGTCGATAGAGCATGTACCATATTGACTCCGGCCTTTGTTGCAGTGGTCGCGGGTTCAAATCTGACCCGTGGACCTTTACTGCAGGTCATCCCCCCTCTCTCTCTCTCTCTGGGTGGATCTCAATACAGGGGTTGCGGTCTACGAAGGCTGCATTTGAAGACCGATTGCGTCATAGCGGCGCGCAAAGGTTGTTCCATTTGCAAGGCTCCTCATATGCGGCCGAGAAATCCAGCCTTTGTTTCACGGTTTTGAAGGCTGCATCAGATGTATCCTTCGCGGCCCAACATATCCCAATATTCATTGCGTTTTTTTCAAAGATGGCATACAATAAAATAAAAAATAACAGAACAGCAACGTGTTGCTCCATCTTCTTAACTTTTATCTTCCTTTCTTTTTTTCTTGTACTTTTTTTTCTTTTTGTCTGGTAGGCAACTTCTTTTTCTTTTTTCCTCCGTTGACAAGGCTGTCTCCGTTGGCAGCAATCAGGTTTGCTAGGCAGCACAGGAGCGGCGAGTCGTCACGCAAGGTAACGGCTTGTTACGCAAACCGGAAATGCTCGTAAACGGAGACCTGCGGAGACCGTCCCGTTTAACAACGCTCGTTCGGCCCTGGTTCGGCCTTCGAATCGGCCTTCACAGGCTATAGCCTTCATAGACCGCGAGACCGCGTCCTACCAAGGAGGCGGTCTCTGTAACGGGATACAGCTTCTCTCTCTCTCTCTCTCTCTCTCTCTGTCTCCACATTTCAACTCTGTACTATAGAAAAAGAAATCTTAAATGAAAAAGTAACTGGATATTGATAAAACATGTGCTGCCATCACCAAGCTAAAAATAGAGCCGTTGTTCTTATTGTTTCATTTGTTTCCTGAAGAGTTGTGAGGGCCTGTCACTCAAACCAGGAGGGGAACGATTGAACTGTTATTGTACAATCACAACAGGGCCAAGCTCTGTCAAGTCAAAGTCAACATAACCAGGGGCGCCCTTAGCTCAGTTGGTAGGGCGTCCCCCCCCATGGGCCTCGGCCAGCAGCGGACCCGGGTTCGATTCCAGCCCGCGGTCGTTCTCTGCATGTCACTCCCCTTTCTGCCCCATTTCAACTCTGTCTCTACACTGTCAATAAAGCATAAAAATGCCCCAAAAATATCTTAAAAAAAAAAAAAAAAGTCAACATAACCTAAACAATATTTTCATTATATTAGGTAAATTCTGAATACTAAGGAGCGCAAAGGAATGTTTGGTACAATATTTAATTTTTTATTTTATTTAACCTTTATTTCACCAGGAAGGTCCCATTGAGTTACAGTAACTCTTCTCACAGGGAGTCCTGGCCAAGACAGGCAGCAGAAAAGAAGTTGCAGAATTTGCACAAGGCCACACACACACACAAACAAAGTACACCACAATTGACACTATAATGCTAAAATTACACTTCATAACAGGCTATATAGAAACAAGCTAATACATACAGCTAAAAAAAAATATATTTAAAAATATAAAACAGTATACGTATAAAATATAATAGAAAATAAAACGTTGATAAGTTAAATTGAAATGTTCAAAGTGCAATGTGGTGAAAAAGATTTACAATATGTGCAACATGCAGTCAACTGGATGTAAGAGTCATAACGCTGAACAGCAGCTGAACCAGACAGTAGGTTGATTTCTCTCTCTGCCTTCTGACGAGAAATAGACTTACACACACACACACACACACACACACACACACACACACACAGGCATACACACACACACACACACACAGGCAGACAGACAGACACACACACACACACACAGGCAGACAGACAGACAGACACACACACACACGGACACACATAGACAGACACACACACAGACACACACACACACACACTGTTTACACTGTCAATTAGGCACTCAGAAATGCTATTTTAACCTCAAAGGCTTGATCACATTACAGTAGTACAGAGCACAGTAACCTACTTTTTAATTTATTTATATATTTGAAAGGACTGTTTTCAATTTCAGGATACTGTCTATTATTAATGCTTAAATTCATGGATGGATGGATAGATAGACAGACAGACAGACAGACAGACAGACAGACAGACAGACAGACAGACAGACAGACAGACAGACAGACAGACAGACAGACAGACAGACAGACAGACAGACAGACAGACAGACATGGGTGCAGCCTGGTCCAAGTATAATAACGCATAATGAGACATTTTTGGGTCACGTTTTATCAAATACAGGGGTCCTTAGACAGACGTGACTGTGTGCGTGTGTGTGTATCAAAATCAGGTTAATTCCTCTGAGACCCAAACACCTCTCCATACCCAGACAGACTTGGCCCAGACACATACACTCAAAGGGTCAGCTCCCATCGCCCTTATAAGTATTTCTAGCACAGTGCATTTTTTATTTTTCATTTTTTTTCCCTCTCTAAGCCCTGGCCTTCAGTTAAATCGTTAGAAATCCAATTGTGTGTGCTCTTATACCCAAAGATAAGCGCATAAACACTGTCATATTTAATGCTATGCAACAGATTTTCCATCATCTTAGAAATACCAATTAAATATATCTTAAGCTTAGCTGGCAGGTACGTTTCTTTGCATATTTTGTCCACAGTTTTAAGGTAATAGGAAATAAGCCTCCGGGATGTTTTGTGTTATAACTGGTTATTTATGTATTTTAATGTATGACACAGAGTGCTGTTCGTATTTTAGTGTTTCCATTTGACTAATCCCCTATACATTGTGATAACCTCCGATCAGAACAACATATCATATTTGTTTTGTAAAGGTAGATGTTAGAAAAAGTTCATTTTGGTTAATTTTTTTGTATCTTCGACTGCTGGTGGAAGTGTTTGATATTCTTTGCTGTGTTGTGATCCTCTGTTGAGTCTGAGACGGAGTTCATTCATAATATGCCTGGTGAAGGTCTAGTACCAAAACTATTCAAATATTCAACTTTTTTTCAAGTTAGACATTGTGCAGGAATCTACTTCACTTTTTGAATGTCCTCTTCCTTATCCTACATGCCTGTCCTACGTAATGGATGTGCTAAATATGCTGCTGTTTTGAATTTGAATAGAAAAAATAAATGTTCTTACCCAGACAGACCCACACATACACACACACACACACACACACACACACACACACACACACACACACACACACACACACACACACACACACACACACACTCACACACACACATAGGTCTGGGCTTGTGCCACAGTAATTTAGACAGAGAGAAAACAGTGTGACATGACAGAAGCTGGATATCTAGTGTAGTTGGTTTTCACCCCATCCATACATTCATCCTTAATATCTCTGGGGTCCAGCTGCCAAAAGGGGGAGGGGACTGTCACCATGGAAACTATCATGCGAGAGTACAGACACCTACCTGCGTTCATGTGTGGAAATGTGTTTGACTTCCTCTGTCTTATTGTCACTCTGAGAAACTAGTCCAAACAGACCTCATGGAGTCGGTTTACTATCAGATGACCTGACATTATGATGTGATGGGCTGGTGGTAGAGGTGGTTTTGATGAAAGATTTGTTCCGGCAAGTTACTGTATGTTCTACTAAGTTAAAGGTGCTACGAGGAACTTTTAAATATTTAAAAATACTTGTTGCGTTTTGAAATGATACTCTCCGCCAGTTTTGCTGAATGTGGCTATGTGATACGAGAGCCGGTCTGATTAAGGAAACTGTGTGTGTGTGTGTGTGTGTGGGTGTGTGTGTGTGTGTGTGTGTGTGTGTGTGTGTGTGTGTGTGTGTGTGTGTGTGTGTGTGTGTGTGTGTGTGTGTGTGTGTGTGTGTGTGTGTGAGTGAGCCGACCTATCCAACAGGGAACCTGAGATCGTAACACATCCACTAACAGTGGACTCCAAAACTAACAGGGGACATTTTTCAAGTCCCCTCTTGGACATGCTTTAAATCATCTTAAAAACATGTATAATACCTTCTGGTAAATTTTCATAACTTTTGCCAACAGTGGACTTGGAAGTGTGTGAGTGTTAATTTCATATCTGGGACAGCCTCTGCCTGCCCTGGCCTGGCCCATTCACACACGTCGTTTAAACACTCCTCTATTGTCTGAATGGTCTCAGCCCCAGGGAGTCTTTCAGGCTGTGAAGAGCTGTTGACAGGCTTACTGAAGACACCAGTCTCTTGAAAATAGATTTGTATTTTGTTTTTGAAACTAAATATATATGTTGAGTTGAAGTGTTAATAAAAGTTTTAAAAAGGACGAAAGATAGATATAAACAAACATGGGAAAAAAGATCAGCAGTGAGATCCTTTATTTTCTTGCCAATGTGATTCTCTGTCTACTCTCCACTGTCAGACTACTCATGTGTGGCAGATTAAAAGAGAAAGGTATGTTCTTTGTATTTGAATTCATTGCAAAAAAAAAATTGATCATCAGACTATTATTTATTATCAGAACATTTTATAGGTCAAGACCTTTATAATAGTCCAGTCCCTCAAAATTCCCTTTACTACTAATCTTTATAAGAAGAGGTTTTCAATCAATTTGACAGTGTTCTTGTGTCTTCAATCTACATTTATTTTGTTTATTTCACAATCACAGAGAAAGGTCCACACTTCCACTGTATCTAATGACTGGAGTCCACTCTTGGTCGGGATGGTGCGACTTTCACACTCCATCGTGGATAAATTTAAAAGGAATAAACCAAACTGGATTATTTCTTTATTTTCAAAATTCCCTTTATTAATCTTTATAAGAAGAGGTTTTCAATCAATTTGACAGTGTACTTGTGTCTTCAATCTATATTTATTTTGTTTATTTCACAATCACATAGAAAGGTCCACACTTCCACTGTATCTAATGACTGGAGTCCACTCTTGGTTGGGATCGTGCGACTTTCACACTCCATCATGGATGCATTTAAAAGGAATAAGCCAAACTGGATCATTCTCAAGGGGAAAATAATAATATCAATGTGGTCTAAAATGTCTTATGGGTGTCATACTAATTGACCCTACCTGCAGTACTACATTCTCCAAATGTAACGGAGAGTTAAGGAGATTGTCTCTGGACCATCTCAGACCTGGCTGAACAGCTACCCAAAGCCTGCAGTATGTGAAGACAGTTCAGCTGCCAATTTGGTTCTCTGTCTACTCTCTCCTGTCAGACTATGTGTGACAAGTTAAAAGAGAAAGATACGTTATTTGTATTTTAATTAATTGCAAAAACAGATTGATCATCAGACTATAATTTTACAATCAGAACATTTTAGAGGCCTAGACCTTTAGAGTAATTCAGTCCCTCAAGATTCACTTTAATAATCTTTATAAGAAGAGGTTTTCAATCAATTTGACAGTGTTCTTGTGTCTTCAATCTATATTTATTTTGTTTATTTCACAATCACAGAGAAAGGTCCACACTTCCACTGTATCTAATGACTGAAGTCCACTGTTGGTTGGGAGAGTGCGACTTTCACACTCCATCGTGGATGAATTTAAGAGGAATAAACCAAACTGGATTATTTATTTTTTTTAAGATATTTTTTTGGCATTGTTATGCTTACTGATAGTGTAGAGACATAGTTGAAATGGGGCAGAGATGCTAGGGCGTATTCACACCTGCCGTGTTAGTACACCTGAACAAACTCAGTGTGCATCTCTCAGGCTGCTGCAGTTTGTTTGTGGTGTGAATTTGGCCGGACCCGAGTTGGGTCCGGCCAAATTCACCAGAATGCACAAAATGGTATGTTTGAAGCACATTTTTTTATGGGGGACTACCCCCAGACCCCCACTTATGTTGAAGTGAAACCGAAGCCCTTGTGCTTGCCACCCAAAAATTATCACTGGCCCCATCCTGGCCACCCCAATGAAAATGTCCTTGCTCTGCCACTGGACCCGAGCCTAATGCAGGAAGCACTGTGCATTTTCCTTCTTTTCTTTTTTAATAAATCGCCATCAGCTTAACATCACGGGAAAGTGTTGTTGTTGCCATCATTAAGAAAATTAGTTTTGGTTTGACCGGGAGCCCTGAGCCAATAGGCTTCAGGCCTATTACATTTGATAGTGAGGATGAGTAAAAACACTGTGTTCAATGATCAGATGAAAGAGAGGGGAGTGTCTAAACGGAGTGTTTTGCTTCTGAAGGTAACAGGTTCGACCGATAATGGGCCAACTGTCCCTTGTCGGTTTGGCGCGACACACATCCGACAGTGTGTCAGCCCCAGCCTATTCTTCTCGTGAGCTGTGCGTCTAGCAGCAAAAATACAGTGAAAATAATGTTTCACATTGTAGGCTACAAGCCACAAAACGTGACATTGACATACATATTTAGACAATATAAAACAACAATAATGTGATGTTTTTCTTTTTAATGTATAGGTCTAGATGTATTTATTTATTATTTTGAACCCTATATAATCAGGCAGTAGTTTTACTCTCTCTCTCGCTATCTCTCTCTCTCTCTCTGTCTCTCTCTCTCTCTCCCTCTCTCTCTCTCTCTCTCTCTCTCTCTCTCTCTCTCTCTCTCTCAAAAATTTAAATGACTCACAGTTTATAGCCTAAAGATGTAAATGACACACAGTTTTTTGTTGATGGCACCAAATCACTAAACAGATCGCAGTATGGAATATTTCCATGATTGTTTACAGTTTGGCAGTTCACTGTGTGCTTCCTGCGGCCTATTGCACAAAACCAAGATAAGATTTACCTAGGATATTTCTGTTATCCTGGCTTGCTTAAGCCATGATTCAGTTGCACAAAAGTTTATCTTATTCAGTTGCATCCTTGGTTCAGTCAGCTGTCACTCTGAATTCATGCTGTTTCAACAGTTATTCTATGATCATGTACCACATCAAGGACTACAATTTCATTCAGTTAAATATTCCTGCTTGTATTATCTTTATTTAACCTGAACCATTTCTAATTAAATTAAATACATTATATTTTTATGGTGGAGAAGAGACGAACCAATGGAATATGCTGCCCCCACGATTCACTGTCAGCCCTTCCCTGAAGTATTTACATTCACTATTCCGCAAAAACTCTTTCAAACATCACAACATTTCCATCAAACTGTTGCTTAGAACTGGTGCTTAGAACCTGTACTTTTCCAGCTGAAGGCCTATTTGTTTATTTCCAACAGTCCAATCATGTTGCATTTCAGTAGGCTACATTTGTATTATGTAGCCATCTCTAAATGACTGATCTGTAAGCATTGGCACTAAAAGATTTACCGAAAAACAAAATTGTTTTGTGCAGATCACTTTGAGATCCCTACATTACAGCGCATTGTATTTGATTTGCGTCGAGATACTGGATTTTTTTAATCCATGTTTGTTCCATCCAAATTAAAACAAAAGAAATGCCTCACATTTTTTACTTTGTGTCATGAATCTAGAATATATGAAAGTTTAACTTTTTCAGTGGACTTTTATTGCTTAAAAGAGCTTTCAAGGAAGAGTTGCATATTTTAAATTTTTTCAAGTTTACTACCTTGTTAAGATCCTTTTTTGAGTATATTGTATTAAAGGATTTGATTTCCAACAAAAGTTAAATGTTGATTGTACTCAACCTATTTTAAATGTAATTTGTATCAAAGTATCTTCTCCAATACAGCGGAAGGAGAATGACCCATGTCACAGTCACTCTGAATTCAACATAACATCTTGGCTATTGAAGTTAGCTGTTGTTGTTGAAGGCCTAACGACCGTCGTCAGACACAGGTACCCATCCCCCATACTGCATACGATCAGAGAGTGACACAGGCTGCCACAGATAGAAACAGCACTCGCCTGCTCTGAGTCACTGAGGCACAATCCCTAAAGCCTCAAGCCCCAAATGTTAAAATGGCACTTTTTTCTTTACCTTTGCAATGCAATTTCTATTACATTTAAAGGGGCTTGTTTGGCATGGAAAATAAGTGTTAACTTTACCAAAGCAATAGTAAGGAAATAAGATAAAAAGCCTAAATGAATTCTAGTTAACAAATGAATAAATAAAAGTACTTACCAGAGAATATATTAAAAAATATGCACAAACGTTATAGTTGGCTTGTGACTTTATTTTTTACATTAACTGTAGGCTATTCTTCCCTACCGAAGCTCTTAGAGATTGACTGCCTGATGTGAACTTGTTGCAGGCTCTTGCCTTAGTGAGTGGAGGGCAGGTAAATATCAAGAAATACATTTATTTATTTTCAAAACTGCATCACAAAGCAAAAGTCTGACACGTCTCATATCTCAAGACAACCTGTCACAAGTCTCTTATATTTTACTCTCAGACTAGAAGTTTTTACAGAGACAGGAGATCTCATATTTGCAAGACCACATCTTGATTCCTTTTAAGATCATGATAATTTCACATACTACAAACAGGATCTTTATTAAAGGGACACCTTTTAAAGTCATACTGTAGAGTAGGGCTGGGCAATCATTTGATTACAATTATTAATTGCGATAAAACTTGCGTTGATTATGACGATAAGCTTTTGACATAAATGCTTGATATGAAAAACAAAACAAAAAAACAGTCCTGATATGGATTTACCAAACAGCCAAAGCAGAAATAAACTCAACAGCCAGTCAGATTGCACTTTTTGCTGTTCCTGTCTAAGTACACGCCCATTTCCTGGTGTGACGTGCATGTTTGAGCTTCCAGCGGCAAGGAAAGAGGAGAGCCATGTGTAGTCACCTCGGCAAGAGTGAAGAGAGTCTAGCGAGAAATTTCTAGTAAAACCAGTAATTTGTATTTTACATCTTTAAGTTTAGAAGTCAAAGCTTTTTTTGTAATCAACATTATGTTCTATAGGTTACAAGGCAAGCTATATATTATATTGTTAGGTGAAGTTAAAACATGTTTGTGAAGTTCAATGCTTATAATAAAATGTTATTCAATTCTATCATCACATATCAAAACAATATTATTTTGAGGAACCTGGAACCAACTAGAATATGTTTGTAAACCAAACTGTGGGCCCTGCTGCTGTAAACAACAGTGAAACAGTAACTTTTCAGGAAGCTTTCTAACTTCAAACAGTGTTCCAGGGATCACATTTTCCTGTGAGGAAAGTTTGTTTATTCAGTTAGGAGAATATACCTTAGAAAATGTTCACTTCTCTGACACACACACACATGTATACACTGCAGCTTATTTCTGACCACAGACAGAATTTAAAGATCTATTCCCATTTTTGTGAGACTTTTTTAGAAGAGCCTTTCACTGTTGTTTATTTTTTTCTAATTTAAGGAAAAACATATCGTCCTTAAGCCTGATAGAAGTAAATGGGGGTTAAGGAGATTTTCACATAAGTAAACTATGACGTCTTGCCAGAAGGGAAGTGAAGGCTAGTATTTCTGATTGCAACTAGTAAATGTGGAGTTGTTGCCCGCCAAAATCATAAAAAGGCAGTCCAGAATTTATGTAGTCTGAGACAATAAAAAAACGTATGACTAAATGTACATGAGGAGGCGTGGCATCTGTCACACTAGTCCACAACATTTGGATAGATTTTAGATTTGCTGAAATGGACTCTATGTAACACTTTAACTATATAAGCTGCAGCCTGGCACAAGGAGAAGATGAGCGCATACTATGTACCACCTTATCCCATCATTGATCTGTCAAATTTACCCCAGGCTCACGCTACCAAGCATTTTTAGTTTTGACAGCCAAATTGTTTTCCAGAGCCATGAGTTTGTCATAAATCTTAGAAATGAGCAATTTCTGGTGAGGTTTATAGGTGTTGCTGTAAAAAAGGTGTGAAGTGTCTACTTTGAATAGAGACAATGCAGGCCGGGGGTTGGGTAGAGGGGCAGTCAGCAAGAGCATGGTTTGGCAGGTATGCATGTCGAGGACAAGGGTGACCTTTAACATCAATGGAAAGTTAGTCTGTATAAGTAATATGTCTTTATTAAATGAATGATCCCAATAAAACAAATCCAGAACAATATTAATCACAGACTCAAAAGATGGAACATCAGCAAACTATTTTTTTTTTTTAGATTTTATACAGTTTGAACAACAACAATCTTACTATTTCCTTTGAGGAGAGTGAAATTATTTCACATGAAATTGTTTATTTTATAACATGTTAGTTTTTTAGGTAGACAAAAATAAATTAAATCAGAAGTTTGCCTCAATAATTCAAACATTTTATTATATTTTATTTCATATTTTATTGATATGTAACATTTTCAAATGTAGTATTTATCTTTGTAAACATACTATAATTGTAATACAAAAACAATTCCTGCAATTTTGCATTTACTGTAAGAGTGCAACTCTCACTGATGGAGTTAATAGCTTCTTATTTCCTAAACAACCACGTCAGAAGACATATGCTGTGGTTTGGGAAAAGATGTAACTCTGTTTCAGAGGAGTAAAATTATGACTAAATTTACATGAGGAGGCGTGGCATCCATCACACTAGTCCACACCATTTGGATACATTTCAGATTTGCCGAAATGGACTCTATGTAACACTTTAACACTGTATAAGATGCAGCCTGACACAAGGAGAAGATGAGCTTATACTATGTACCACCTTATTGATCTGTCAAATTTACCACAGGCTCACGCTCCCAAGCATTTTTAGTTTCGACAGCCAAATTGTTTTCCAGAGCCATGAGTTTGTCATACATCTTAGAAATTAGCAATTTCTGATGTGGTTTAAAGGTCAGAAGGTCTTCCCATGGTTGGTTTATAGAGAGAGAAGGATAACACGAAAAAAGAGAAGAGGCACAATGTCTAATTTGAATGTACATAAATACATGGGATGTAGGTAAATTAAAACCTTTTGGGAAGTCTGAAAAAGTAGCAAAGTGCCCATCCTTATGAAGGTCTGAATACCTAAATGCCCTTATTTTGCCATAACATGTAGGATATATTCCCAACAGATGGGGGGAATAGATGATTGTTCACTATGGGCATCAGAGTGGATGCAGAGGAAAACATAAAATGGCGCCTAAACTGGAACCAAATCTTCAGAGTGGATAGCACAATAGGATTCCTTGTGAAACTAGAAGGGTTAATGGGCTTCAAAGTGAATTTGAAAGGTAAATTCCATATTTGTACATGTTTCTCTTGTAAGGATCCATCAATTGATTATGTTGGTAAATAAATGATTTCCTACATGGCTGGATATTTTAAGGGAGCTACTCTAGGCTTAAAATAAAGTTACTAAAGGAACCAGATATCCAACTAAGTTTAGCTTAAAAATGTTGGTGCATACAACTGTTACCATACCTCTTTTAATAAATCCACTATATTTATGTTTGCAAGGAGATGTATGCAGCCTCTGGGAGAGACACAGCATCACAGTCTTATAACATAAGTCCAACTCACTGTCAAGTGTTGCTGTAGAAAATGTGTGAAGTGCCTACTTTGAATAGAGACAATGCAGGCCAGGGGTGGGGGTTGAAGGGCTGCCAGCAAGGGCATGGTTTGGCAGGTATGTATGTGGGGGACAAGAGAGTGACCTTTCACATCAATGGAAAGTTAGTCTGTATAAGTAATATGTCTTTATTAAATGAATGATCCCAATAAAAGAAATCCAGAAAAATATTAATCAAAGACTCAAAAGATGGAACATTATTTAAATAATTATTTAACTGGAGGAAACATTAAGTTTCAGTGAACTCTGGGAACCTATGTACACTGTCTGCACAATTATTAGGCAAGTTGTATTTTTGAGGATGTATTTATTATTGAACAACTACAGTGTTCTCGGTCAATTCAAAATGTAAATTAACCTAAACCTGAATGTTTAAGAAATTAAAAGTGAGGTTTTGTCTTTTTTAAGTGAATACATATATTTGCAGAATTATTAGGCAACTATTAGTGTGCAGAATTATTATGCAACTAAATGAAAAAATAAACATTTTCCCATTTCACTTATTTATTTGCATCTGTTAAAGTGAGAATGATAAAACCACTCAACATTTACAAATTAACATTTCTGACATGTAAAAAAAAATCAGTGACCAATATAGCCACCCTTCTTTTCGATAACTGTCACACTGTCATTCATGGAGTTTGTCAGTTTCTTGATCTGTTGACGATCAACTTTTTGTGCAGCAGCCACCACAGCCTCCCAGACACTGTTCCGAGAGGTGTACTGATTTCCTTCACTGTAAATCTCTTGTTTAAGCAGGGCCCACAGGTTCTCAATAGGGTTTAGGTCAGGTGAGGAAGGGGGCCATGTCATAATTTTTCATCCTTAAGGCCTTTACGGGCTAGCCATGCAGTTGAGTACTTCGATGTATGCGATGGAGCATTGTCCTGCATACAAATCATGGTCTTCTTGAAATATGCAGACTTTTTCCTGTACCACTGCTTGAAGAAAGTGTCTTCTAAAAACTGTCTGTAGGTTTGGGAGGTGATTTTAATGCCATTTTCAACCCACAAAGGTCCAACTAGCTCATCTTTAATAATACCAGCCCATACCAGTACCCCACCTCAACCTTGCTGCCGTCTGAGTCGAAGTGGAGCTCTGTGTACGTTACTGATCCAGCCACGGGCCTCCAAATCTTTGGCAGTTAATTTGCGTATTTTTTTCTCAATATGTTTCTTGCGACCCTGTTGGCTATTTGCAACAAAATGTTTCATGGTTCTGTGGTCACGCCCCAATATCTTAGCAATTTCAATAGTGTTCCATCCCTCTAAAAGACTTTATGCAATTTTTGATTTTTCAGAGTCCCTTAAATCTCTTTTTTGTCCCATTTTGCCTGAGAAAGAGAAACTGCCTAATAACTATGCACACCTTGATATAGAGTGTTGAACTCCTTAGGCCACGCCTTAACTCATTACGCAAATACACATCACCTGGTATGCTTAAAATGAATAAGCACTCAATTGTATACAGCTTAAAGTTGGAAAATATGCATACAAATTATGATAAGGCCAAAATACTCACTTGCCTAATAATTGTGCACACAGTGTAGTATAAATATGCAAAGGTTTTAGAAATCTGTTCACCCTAGCCTGAGAAAAGGGAAACAAATATTTTTTTATTGTCTCTCAGGCTCTGTGGCTCAAAAGGAAGAAATCCTCCTACTACCAAAATGAAACAAAACACCAGCACATTTTTTTAGAGGGAACTTCAATTCTTTCACATGAAATTATTTTCTAACATACCAGTTTTATTAGGTAAACAAAAGTAAATTAAATCAGAAGTTTGCCTTAATAGATAATATTTTTATTTATTAATTATCATATTTTTCTATTTTCTATTTTATTGACACGTAACATTTTGATTTTTTTGTAGTATTTATTTGTGTAAATATTCTATAATTATAATACAGAAATCAATTCCTGTAATTTTGTCATCTGCTATAAGGATGACATATGCTGTGGTTTGGGAAAAGATGTAACTTTGTTTCAGTGGAGTGAAATTATTGGCCTGCATTAAACAAAGACAACTACTCAGGAAAAGATGAAACTACTAAAATCTTGTTAAGAACTGTCCAACGCATTATGAAAAGCCTGGAGAGATAGTAGTGAACTTTCATCTTTGAAGAAATGTGGTCGGGAAAAAAAAAATAATGTTCATGATGGGAGATCACTTAAAATAAATACAATTATTTGGTTGTATCAACATTTTAAATATCAACAATAGAACTCTTGGCTATGTTCAATATTGAACTTGAGAGCCTATCATCAGAGGGGTGTTTCAGGTGGCTGGTTTTGAGGCAACGCAGAGTTTGTTCGCTCTGAGTTAGTGGAAACTCTGGGTCAGTTTCAGCGCAACCGAGGGTCAGTTACTGCTGCAACATACGCCGTGGGTCTAACCTGCTGGATAGGTGGATAGACCTACCCTGAGTTTGTTTTCACTTTACGCTGCAGCTCCGACTGAAGAAAGAGTGTCACTGTCACACGCGTGACTGTACAGTTTGAAGCAAAATCACTCCATAGAAATCTCCATCGGGATGTTTTGATAATTTCCTGATGATTTTACGTTTGACCGATCATTTATCTGATCAGTAGCCTTGTTCTCAGCCCTTGGTCCGTTCATATAGGCGGCCCCCTTACACATCGTGACATGGTCTACATTCAGATTAATAAACCTATTAGTATTGTATGCTTTTTAACGTCTGTGCCACTGAACAGATTTATGTCAGGTGGATTCATGTAACGCTGCGGCTGCACGCGATCGTTACTGTTCACTTGTGCGATCCTAAAGTCGCAGACGAGCCTCGTTAAATAGCCTAATATGAATATAAAAATTATACAATCATTTAAACTGTGATCACTTGAGGAAAATGGATCTGGTAATAAATCAATCAGGCTCTTCAATGGAAACTGTCACCTAATGTGTCTGACGCAATGTATTTCACTCCCCATTTAAAAGAAGCGACAGTCTGTTACTGCACAGTATTAGGCTATAGCTTGCCAACATATTATACAGCGAATATAAAACACTGTCAGCAATGCTGTGCCGCGCCAGCTTAATACTTTACTGCTGATATGCGTATCTCCATACCATAAACTCATTCGTTAATATTTCTAACTCTAGTGGGAGGAGCGGAGATTTTTTTTTCTTTTCTTTTTTGAGAAGTGGAGAAGTGGGAGGATCAATCATTTGTTTCTTCTGTTTCCATGGTGAATCATGTTATCAGCGATCCATTGACGATGGCTTTTACGCACACGCTCCACCCAGAGTGAACACGCTCAGAGTTGATTAATCCAACGCTGATCCACTGTTCTGAAACCGAAAACCCAGGGTTGATAAGCAACTCTGGGTTTTCGATTAAACTCAAAGTATGTAAAACCAGCTACCTGAAACACCCTTCTGGGGTTGTTTCAGTTGGTCAGGCCTAGGTTCTAAGCAACTTTATGTGCCAAATAAAGCGTATCAAAATGTGTTACAGCGAATATGTGCTGTAATCAAAGCTAAAGATGGTCCAACAAGATATTTGAGTGTGTGACTTTTATTAGGCCGGGCAGTGATCCTATTGAAGCAAACTGTTGGTTTTCATTCAAGTCACTCACATTATTCAAACTGTAATGAGTAAAAGTTTGTAATGTGTTTATTGGTGTTTGATGCTGGTGTTTTTACTCTGTTTGCTCTGATAGACAGTGTAAGTTTGTGTTTTGAGATGTGTGTGACATTGTGTTGCTTGGAATGAGTTTTGCAGGTGTTGTGAACTGTTCAGCTCAGGTGACTATTGGTAAAGCAGACAGTGTTGCACATGTCGCTTCGCTTGTGCCCACTGTCGTTCAGCTATCGTAAAAAAATCTTTAAAAAAATATATGTATTAAAACATTTTTAAACTCTACAAATCATTTACAAATTATATGTTGTGTTATAACTATTCTCAAATGCAGTTAATATTATTTTCATTGGCATTATTGATCTAGCTAGGTATTTATCATCCATGATGGAGTGTGAATATCATTCCATCCTAACCAACAGGGAACTTCTGTCAATTAGTGCCAACTAAACGGGGACTCCTGTCATTCCATACAATTTAGGACTGCAGGTAGGGTAAATATGTATAACATAGCACCATGCTGCTACAATCACAGACTGGTTTTCTGCCCTAAACTAGCTCCATACAGTTAACTTAAAGTACATGTTGGGAGGGAATTTTCAGTCTTTAGTATGGTTAATATTTATGGTAGAGATGTATAGTTAATTTATGCCTGTCTTGTGTGTTTGTCTCTATCTCAGACACTAGGTCAGCCTGGTAGTCTGTTAGGAGACACTTAAGTCAGTTGTATAGATAAAGTCTCATCTCTTTAGACTCCAGAATGTTATGGTTCACCGTGTTCAGCTCTGAACCAAAACATTGGTACGCTTGGTGCCCGAACCGGGGAGGTGTTAGAGATAGCACAAGGTTAATACACAGCTCTCAGGAAGTGTCTGTCAGAATTGAAGTGCAAGTCACGAGAGTTGCAGTCCGGTTCTCCTTGGCCAAGCCTGTAATAAATATTGCTTCATAATTCATCCAAGTCTCCTGAAATATTCTTCCACCTGAGTTGACCTCCAACCTTGAAAGAACTTCCATCACAAATAATTTGTGATGGAAGTTCTTCCTAAATTTGATGTTTCTAAACCCATGTTAGTAGGGTATAAAATGTTTTACCTTTGCTGCGCCAACTGCAATAACAACAGCATTGTAAACCCACCACAGTGTAAGCCATATGTTTAGAAATGTATACAAAATGCTATGTTGCATATTCAGGAAGAGGCGAGGTGGGAATCATCACAGTATACCCACTACACAAAACTAGACTACACCTCTAATGTATTCCATAGTGTGTATTACATATTGTTAAAAATCACAGCAACCAGCAACAGATACTTGCTGTCAGCAGACTAAATATAACATGTTAATCTCTACGAATCATGTTCAAATTATATGTTGTGTTATAACTATTCTCAAATTCAGTTGAGATTATTTTCATAGGTATTAATGATCTGCCAACGTTTTTTACATCCATGATGGAGTGTGAATATCATTCCATCCTAACCAACAGGGAACTTGTGTCAATTAGTGCCAACTAAACGGGGACTCCTGTCATTCCATACAATTTAGGACTGCAGGTATAGTCAATATGTATAACATACAGACATTTAAGACTACATTTATATTTTTTTATTTCTCTTAAGAATGATTCAGTTTGCCTAATTAAAATGCATATTTTTACCATTTTAAAAGTAATAGCAGTGTTTGATTTATTCCATAATGTGCATTACATATTGTTAAAAATCACAGCAAACAGCAACAGATACTTGCTCTCAGCAGACCAGTCATCCATGTGTCAGCCCTCTGTTCATCTAGTCAGCACCGCTAAATACTTTTTATAATAGACAATTAAGATTTCACTAGAAAGTCCCCTCTCGTACTGTTAAAACTGAAAGAAGAAAATTATAACAGCAAATTAAACTGTTGCGGTTTAATACATCTTTAAAATGTAACATTGAGAACACATTTGCTTGGATAAGGAAAATGGTGTTGCTAAGTCACTGATATTAGTGCATCCAATAAGTTACTTCTTATTTGATATTTATTTGCAACTAGTGGCCATGACTTTCTTTGGACGGGCAGTGTATCTACTGAAGCAAACTGTTGGTTTTCATTCAAGTCACTCACATTATTCAAACTGTAATGAGTAAATGTTTGTAATTTGTTTATTGGTGTTTGATGCTGGTGTTTTTACTCTGTGTGTTCTGATTGACAGTGTGTGTTTGTGTTTTGAGATGTGTGTGACAGTGTGTTGCTTGGAATGGGTTTTGCAGGTGTTGTGAACTGTTCAGCTCAGGTGACTATTGGTAAAGCAGACTGTAGTTATAGTGTTGCACATGTCGCTCCGCTTGTGCCCACTGTCGTTCAGCTATCGTAAAAAAAATCTTTAAAAAAATATATGTATTAAAACATTGTTAAACTCTACAATCATTTTCAAATATTATGTTATGTTATAACTATTCTCAAATGCAGTTCAGATTATTTTCATAGGCATTATTGATCTGGCTAGGTCTTTTTCATACATGATGGAGTGTGAATATCATTCCATCCTAACCAACAGGGAACTTGTGTCAATTAGTACCAGCTAAAAGAGGACTCATGTCATTTGAAACAGTAGAAGAGAGGACCTTTTTCTAATTAGAACCGCAAAATAAACTGTAGTGGTTTAATACATCTTTAGAATGTAACATTGTGAACACATTCCTTTAAATAAAGATAAGGCTTGGATAAGGAAAATGTTGTTGCTATGTCCCTGATATTAGTGCATCCAACAAGTTACTTCTTATTTGATATTTATTTGCAACATGTGGCCATGATTATATTCATAGTATTTGTATCATATGTTTAGTTAGTGTTAAAGTTAAAGGTATATAATCTATCTTAAAAAGAAACAAAGGGAGGTAACTGCAGCAAGCAAACACTCATTGAGTGAAACAATAGGCACAGACAGCTCCATTGATGCAGTGAATGGAGTCCACTCTTAGATGTCACCCAATGATTCAAGTCCACTGTTAGCAAATTCTTCAAAAAAATTAAAAAAACACATTTAAAGTAATATTATGACAGAAGACATTAAAACTAAATATTCTGTTGTGTTTTTTTATTTTTTAAATGACCAGAAATAGGTTGCCACACTTGGCTGGTACCTGCGATAGTCCCCTGTTAGTAATGTCGGTGTGGCTGTGTGTGTGTGTGTGTGTAGGGGTGAAACGCTGTTGCTGTTGTGTGGCAATATCTACTGGAATACTTGAAATGGTCTCTGGTGGTCTCCCAAAGCTAAGCCAGGTCAGCAAGCATTTTGAAGGCATGAAAAAATCAGTCTGTTTGTTGCATGGAGTGTGTGTTTGGTTTTCACTGGCATGTGTTTGTGTGTGTGTGTGTGTTTGTGTGTGTCGGTCTGTTTTCACTGGCATGTGTGTGTGTGTGGCTTGAAACAACACAAATAAATGTGCGGACTACTTTGCGTGTGTGTGTGTGTGTGTGTGCATGTGTCTAACCCCTGTGTTCTGGTTGGTGATTGCAGGTAATCCTTCTACTAGCCAAAGCAAAAAAACGATAAAGCAGCGATTCCTCAAACTGCTGCCATGCTGCACGCCAGAGGCTGCCCCCTCACTCAGTCAAAGCAAGTGCTCACATTTCAATATCTTAAACGTGTCCCATGTGTCCCAACTATATTAAAGACCTACTTCACCGGTGGGAATATGAAGGTGTATTGAACTCTGAGATCCCATGTAGTATAAACGTCCAAACATTTTTAAAATAGTTTCATCCTAGCCTGAGAAAAGGCAGAAAGTGTTTGTTATGGTCTCACTGTCTAACCCAACAGTTTAGTGTGACCTCACACTGATACACACTCCACAAACTCGAATGGGTTTACTTTGGACTATATTTAAACTATGTCGTTTTGGTATCTTTTGATTTGAAGCATGTTATGTTGAGCAATGGAACGTGTGTGTGTGTGTGTGTGTGTGTGTGTGTGTGTGTGTGTGTGTGTGTGTGTGTGTGTGTGTGTGTGTTTGTATTGTAACAGACCAAGTTGATGGAGATTAATGTGAGGTCAAAATTATAGTATTTTCTAGCGGTCTAAGGAGTTGACAGTTATTTTTGGAGACACGCTGTACATGGGATGAGGAATATCACTTATTGTTATTCTAAACATATATAACAGTCCTTACTATTTTAGTTTTGTAAACCTCTGCTGATTTCTATTGTGTTCTTGAGATTAAGTGTTCAGACAGTAAATGAATTCAGTCCGTTTATACTGTAGTTGTTTTTTACTGACCATGCTTTGCTTTGGGTTATGAACTACTGTAGCTTATGCTGGAACAAGTTGTTTAGTAAATGTATACGATTGTATGAACATGGACATCACATTTACATTGGACGACCCTGATGCATCGTATAAGTGTGTTAGTATACAATACATGCTAGTTCTCAACCCCTATCCACTGGAATCTTTTAGTAACCTCACACTTACTGTATGTATAGATAATTGTGTTCACTCCTGTTCTGATGCAGTGAAATAACACAATAATGATTCACATTGTTGTAAGTTAAAGGTGGAGTCAGTGATTCTGGAGAACACTTGTTGTCAAAATCACTTTTTGTCAAAATCAGTGAATATCTCCAAACAATACACTTCCACTTCCTTTAACTGTTAATACACAGCCTAGGCTCAGTAAACAAAGGGTATGTATACACCGGGGGGCCTAACTGTAGCCTTACAGAGCCTAGGCTGTGTATTAACGCTGGATTTATTTTTCAACGCACACAGTACAAACAGGTAGCAGATCATGAGGAGATATTCACTGATTTTGACAATAAGCGATTTTTGACAACAAGCGTTCTCCAGAATCACTGACTGCACCTTTAACTTTATTGATTGAGACTTGAATTAAGACTTCATAACAACACCAGGCGATTGTTGCCATGGAAGCGATGATGATTGACAGTAACTAACGGCCGGCGTCTCCCTCACACAGACAGCATAGAAGATGACTTTGAGCTGTCCACGGTGTGTCATCGCCCGGAGAGCATGGCCAAGCTGCAGGAGCAAACCAAGTTCACCAAGACGGAGCTGCAGGTTCTATACAGGGGCTTCAAGAATGTAGGTTTGGCTAGAAAACATGATTTATTTTTACCTTTATTTAACCAGACAGGGTATTATGAACAAATCAATGATGAATGCAAATCAACAGTACAAAACTTAAAGGTCACTTATTATGCAAAAAATCACTTTTTCAGGGGCTTTATCAACATCTGGTGTGACTATGAGAAAAAATAACCCTCTGTTTTTATCCACCTCTATATGCCTGGTGCCATGTCCCCTTGTAACCAACCAAATGTATAACTACCTCCAACTGTGATAAGCCACCCACTCTTATATACCTGAATATACTTCCTAAACAAATTAGGGTAGTAGTTTTGTCTTTCTTAAGCAATTTAGATGATTATATTCCATGATGTCTCCCATATGTTTTTATGTTTTAATGTTTTTTTATATTCTGTGTTTTGTATTTAGTATGATTATTTGTTTGTTGTGTGACATTGTGTTTCTACTGGATGCAGAACAAATTGCCCCTCGGGGACAATAAAGATTTATCAAATCAAATCAAATCAAATATACTGTAACTGCCAGTTAGATTCAGGGCGAATCAGAGTTGACTGGGCGATTTTTGGAAGGCGGGGTAAAAGAGACGGAGCATTTCAGACAGAGGCTGAAAATAGGAGATTCAGCAATGGCGCTTTTTTGGACACTACACCATGGAAAAAGTGGTAACACTTTATAATAACTATCCGTTGTAACTCGTTAATAGATCATTAGTAAACTCTTAATTAATGATTATTAATGATTTGTTAAGTGTTTGTTAGCAGTTTGTTAAGGATTTATAACAATGGTAGATAGTTAATAGCTTAATAATTGAATCAGTTCATCTGGGAGGTAATCCGAGATTAACTGATCACGTCACGTTCAAGTCCATGGCATGCACAGTGTGTATTGAGTTTATTTAAAAATATTTGAAAATGGGGCTGCCCTCAGTTGCCCATGCACTGTGTATAGTCTATAGCCTATTTCAGCCTCGTCGGTATCTCGGATTACCTCCCAGATGAACTGATTCAATTATTAACTATCTACCATTGTTATAAATCCTTAAAAAACTGCTAACAAACACTTAACAAATCATTAATAATCATTAATTAAGAGTTTACTAATGATCTATTAACGAGTTACAACGGATAGTTATTATAAAGTGTTACCGAAAAAGTTTCTAGTAGAAACCCAAATTACAATTCCAAACTTTAAAATTTGCATAATAATAATGTGACCTTTAAAAAAATAAAAAAAATCTAGTTGCATCGTTATTGGAGATAAGAGTAGTCTGGCAAGAGCTGGGGCCTATTGCATAAAACTAGGATAAGGGATTAACCTAGGATTTTTCGGTTATCCTGGCTTGCTTTAGCCATGATCCGGTTGCATAAAAGCGGAGGGACATAAGTTACCATAGAGATGTATCCTTTACGTTTAGCCTGGTCCCGACCAGGCTAAACGTAAAGGATAAACGTATTCTGTGGCCTGATTGGCTCAGTCAGCTGTCACTCTGATCTGAAATCAAGGTGTTTAACAGTTATTCCATGATCTTCTGTGTAATGCTTAAATTTCAATAACCTGTTTTAAAGTACCACATAAAAGACTGCATTGTCATTTAGTTAAATAGTTCTTCTTTTTTGTTATTTAACCTGAACCATTTATAATTAACTTAATTATAATTACATTAAGATGACATGATATAAATTATAATAATTTATGTGATAGTCTGTTGATATTTCAGGCTATATTTATATATTGATTATCGATGGCAGATGACGTTGCAAATGTGGGTCAAATAAATTCACTTTGTACTTATAACCATATACAGGCGCATCTAAAACAAAATTAAATATCAATGAAAGTTTCCTTTTTTCTGTAATTTAATTCAAAAAGTGAAACTTAAATATATTCTAGATTCATTACACATTAAGTGGAATTAATCTAGAATAAACATACTTTTCAGAAGGTCGACATTTCTGATTGGTTGTATGTAATATTCTAATATTTTGAGATACTGGATGTTTTATTCCATGATCAATCAATCATCCAAAAAGAAGGCCTGATATATTTCACTTTGTGTAATGACTCTATGAAAATTTAACTATTTGAATGGACTTTCCATGATATTCTATTTTTTAAATGCACCTTCAGACTGCTCACTGTCAACTATTTTATCATAAAACAATGCAGGGACATCAAGATTAGTTGGCAGAGATGACATAGGCTGTATAACATGAACTGCCCCCTGACTTACGGTTTAAACTAGCAAGGCATTGTGGGAAAATGGGCCGTCTTTTACATTTTTACATCAGTAAATCTGTGTTCGATCTCTGGGTCTACTTCTGAAAGCTGTGGGCTGGCACTTAACAGAATTACTTACACCTGGCTTGACAAAGCGGCCCCTTTTCATCCTGGATTGGCGTTTATGCAAATGACTAATCCAAAGTGCCCAGGCTAGACTTTGTCAAGGCTGGCTTTATCAATCATCCTGGATATCTTAATTCCACTTTTATGCAATAGGCCCCTGAAATCCCTGTATGGTCCAATACATGTTCTGTGCCAGATGGAACTAATGACTTTTCTCAACTTTCTTCGACTTTTGTTTCCCAGGAGTGTCCGAGTGGAGTGGTGAACGAGGACAACTTTAAGAACATTTACTCCCAGTTCTTTCCACAGGGAGGTGAGTGTTCAACCCTGACCGCTAAGATTAAAGTGATCTGACTGTGTCCACAGTACTTTAAAGGTGCAGTCAGTGATTCTGGAGAACGCTTGTTGTCAAAATCACTGTCTGTCAAAATCAGTGAATATCTCCTTTTGATCCGCTACCTGTCCATATTGTAAGTGCTGAAAAAAAATGTGTTGTTGATACACAGCCTAGGGCTCTGTAAACTGGCATGTAAACAAAGGGGGGCCACCATAGCTAGCAACATGCCCATTTATAGAGCTCAGGCTGTGTATTAATACTGGATTTTCTTTCAGCGCAGACACAGTACGGACAGGTAGCGGATCATAAGGAGATATTCACTGATTTAGACAAAAAGTGATTTGACAACAAGCGTTCTCTAGAATGACTGACTACACCTTTAAAACATTTCAGGGGAAAAGTGTAGACAACCTTATTAAGTTGATCTTTAAATGGTTCACATGGAGTTTTTAATCATATTCCCAAACCTTTTCCAGATTCTAGTATGTACGCACATTTCCTGTTCGAAGCCTTCGACACCGACAAGAACGGCTCGGTTAGTTTTGAGGTGAGTTATATATTCTTACACTGGCCTCATTTTTAGAGAAAAAAAGCATTAAAAGCATTTCAATGTTTATAAGTTGGCTTCTTTAGTTACAAAAGCCTGAAAAAATCATGACGGTTTACTTTGTTGGTATTCGTATTGTTTGTTTTCTGGTCTGTTTGTGTGTTTATAAGGGTGTCCTATATATTTATGTGGGACACAATAATACAATTTAAAACAATCAATCAATCTATTCATTTCCATGTTACTAGGACTTTGTTTTTGGCCTTTCTATCATCCTACGAGGGACAATTAACGACCGGTTAAACTGGGCCTTCAACCTCTATGACCTCAACAAAGATGGCTGCATCACCAAAGAGGTAAACCACACAGTCAAGCACGGACACACACTCATACGCACGCATGCACTCACTCACTCACTCACTCACTCACTCACTCACTCACTCACTCACTCACTCACTCACTCACTCACTCACTCACTCACTCACTCACTCACTCACTCACTCACACACTTAGCTCTGAATTACTTGTTGTAATGGCTTTTTAAGGCAGGGCTGAAGCTCCTCATAATAACGTTGAGGTCATGTTCTCAGTACTTTGGGAGATTTGAACATTTTTGGCAAAGCTGTTGCTACATTTTATGGATATTGTCTGTCAGGATATTGATCACTGACGAGATTTATTTTGAAATTGAAATCTTGGCTCCAGGATGTCAAAGATTGCCTTTGGAATATACAGTATGTCTTCATCTAACTTTAAGTTATTTTAAGGTGTAACTTAACAAACAAAATTAAACTGAACTAATGGAATATAGTAGAATATACTATATGCTAGTTTTTTGCCGTTTGTTTTACCTAATAAGACTCTCAGAATCATGTCAACTTTCGAGACAACTTCATCCTCCAATGATAATATATTTATCATGACAAAAGTTTTCCCCGTTGTGGTGTTTCGTTTGCAGGAGATGTTGGATATCATGACGTCAATCTACGACATGATGGGGAAATACACGTATCCTAACATGCAGGACGAGGCGCCCAGAGACCACGTAGAGAGCTTCTTTCAGGTACAACTCAACACTCTATACTTTATATTCACCCTTCACTGTATAGCTGTTTGGGGAGTGTGTGTGTGTGTGTGTGTGTGTGTGTGT
>OX442358.1:28697457-28719957 GCA_949357725.1 Hyperoplus immaculatus | reverse complement strand
TCTACGATATATTTTCAAATTCACAATTTCAAATGTCTCAATGTGACAATTTTCTTGTCAAGTGTCACCATGGAGACTGCTCAGGCCAATGTTCACGCTTGTATCATCAACTGAAAATAAGCACTTAGCCGCTCCACTACTATGGGTGAAGAGAGAGGGGGGAGGGGGGGGGGGTTGTAGTGAGTAAGGCAAGGGACAATCAGAGATATAAGGGTGTCATTTTTGCATTGCAACCTGTTCAAATTGATGTGTAGCTTTCTCTTCTGAACCCACAAATTAGACTCTGGAAAATATTATTTTGGGTGAATTTACAACCGATAATTGGTTTTGCGTCTATTCAAACTAGAATGACTCGTAAATGTTGACAAGGCAGTTGACGTGTAATTAAAAGGTGCTACGAGGAACTTTGAAACATTTCTGAAACTGAAAAATGTTTCCTCTGATGATCATAAATGACATGTTACAGCAAACGAGACCATCGGTGAAAAGAATGCTGTCTTTATATAGTTTTTCTTAATGCCTTTGTCATGGGTGTACGCTCACCCAGGTCAGGAACAATAGCTGGTGTAGTAAAAACACTACCGCTTTTTGTCCAAAACGGGTGCAAGAGTTAACACAAACTTAAAAGTTCCTCGGAGCACCTTTCAAAATAAGCTGTAGTGTCTTATATGGCAGAGAAAGTTGAGAAGGAACTCCCACTGTATTATTTATTCAGTGAAAAGTGGTTTTGGTAGTCAGGCATTCTTCATCAGGCATCTATATAAATGCAAAGTGAAAAACATGGAAAAAGCAATAATAATGTTATCTACCACGTACCTGCACCCTTTCAACTTATCCAAAGTCTTGTTCTTATAGTACAGTGTAGGCTATAAGTAAGGGTGCAAAAAAGCAATTATGAAAAAATATGCATCTCGGACCCCTGCCATCTGTTTTGTTAGGCCTATATATTTTCGTTCAGGCATATTTATTTATTTTATCGACAAAAGTAATTATTTTTTTTTTCGCTCTGATTGTTCCTTGCCCAAACAGTCTCTTACTTCCATTCCGGAACCACAAGTAAAACACCTGTCTGTCTGTCTGTCTGTCTGTCTGTCTGTCTGTCTGTCTGTCTGTCTGTCTGTCTGTCTGTCTGTCTGTCTGTCCCCGCATGAAATGTGTTCTAGAACAATGAAAAAAAAAAAAAAACCTTACTAACCCGTTGTACGTACTACTGACTGTCTAGTCTAGCGAGCCTCAAGTCGACCGGTTGCATTACGTATTCAAAAATGTGTATATTTTGTACAAAGACAATAAAAATCACAGTTACTATGCAAAAAAAAAATGGACTCTGGAGTTTGTATTTTTGAAAGTCAAGACATTATATTTTCTTTATTAAAATAAGACGGAAGATACAGTACAAAGCAAAATTCCAAGATCAAGATTCCAACATTCTGTACCTTCAGAATTCATCATCAAATGGTTCATAACTTATAACTCAAAAATGTACATCTTTACACATATAATCCCAACAGCAGCCACTTCTGATTCAACTAACAGGCAGGGTGTGACAAGGCAACAGGTTAGCAACCAATCTTTAACATGTTGATAAAAAAAAATTATTATTTTCAGTCAAGTTGAAAATTAAATGAAAAAAAAAAGCATTATTTTCAGTCTACTTATATTATTATATTCCTGCAGTATTGTAACTTTCTGCCAATCAAATTAGCACCATTTATTTGAAAGCCTGTTGCTATGTGATGGAAGCTGCATAGAAACTGAACATCAGCTTGTTTGTACTTTTGCCATTTTTTTGATTCCTTGACAAACACTTCAAACAAATGGTTGTAGTTACTGGACTAACAATATTAAAAGGTGCAGTTGACTCCACCTTTAATATACCACTTCAATAACAGTCTGTTGAAACAATGCATTGGTTCCACATAAAGAGTATTATTTTGCAGCACTACATATTTCAACATTATGCATAAAAGTCCAGTGTTAATTGAATTATATTTCTGTTTTTTCACTTTTTGCCTTGTTCACAATGACACTCGCTGACTCTTAGAGGCTTAAAGTAGTGGCTTGTAGGGATTTGGTTTTGTCCACATTGTAGATATGTTTTTACTTGGGCATCTTGCGTAGCTCGGCCAGGACCCAGATGGCCAGAGAGAGCAGCACCACAGAGCCAGACTGGTGAGTGGCTGCCAGGGGAGTGGGGACGTACAGTAACAAGGTGCTGATACCAAGAGCAACCTGGGGACAGGGCAAAGACACATGTAAGATACACTGAAGAGAAATAGACTGAGTTATACAGCTCAAGAAAAAAATGAAGAGACCAGTCTAGATTTTCCTTAAATCTTCATCTCAATAACTTATTGAACATGCTCTTTAATGACAATTTTTTTTTGGAATTTGGTAGAAATGTTGTCAGTAGTTCATATTATAAAACCAAAATGTTCATTCTACTCAAACATATGTCTATAAATAGTAAAACGAGAGACACTGAACATTTGGAGTGGTGTCATTTTTTTCCCGGAGCTGTAGGTATAGTCAGCGATTCTGGAGAACGCTTGTTGACAAAATCACTTTGTCAAAATCAGTGAATATCTCCTCACGATCCACTACCTGTACGTACAGTGTGTGTGTGTGCTTGCGTGCGCGCGTGTAAAACAAATCGTTTGTTAATACCTTAATACACTGCGTAGGCTCTGTAAACTGAGCTATAGGGTGAGCATTAACTCTGGATTTTTTTTTAGCGCACACGCAGTACAGACAGGTAGCGGATCGTGAGGAGATATTCACTGATTTTGACAAAGTGATTTTGATAACAAGCGTTCTCCAGAATCACTGACTGCACCTTTAACATGTGTCTTTCTCCAAAAAAACAAAGCAGTGATGTTTCGAGGCACTTTTTGGAAATGAATGTCTGTCCTGTGTCCTTTTCTCTTCCCTTTTTTGACAATGACATAGTGTTCAGACCTTATTAAATCTCTTAGCTAAAATATTCGATAAAAACATATTAATAACATGTGTCTGAGCGGACCGATAGCTTACCTGTCCGTAGGCGGCTGCAGTGAGGAGGCTGATAGCGATCTTAGCTCTCCTGGGAAGCACCATCCTCCGTGAGAACATATACAGGCCTGTGATCGCCGTCAGGGAGGAGATCGCCTGGGGGAAAAATAGATAATAAATAAGTAATTATTACATTATAGTTAAAGACCATCAACAATTTACTGCTGCCTCTCAATTTACTGAATGGGATAGAAGAACTGTTCAAATAATGTTTTATTTAAAGTCGCTACGAGGAGCTTTCAGTTTTTGTTGATTCTAGCGATTCCTTTGGCTAAAAGCGGAAGTGTTTTTAGGAAGTGAGTGAAAGAGGATGCATGGCCATGAGGTAATGCATTTATATGTGACTGTACCAGATTATTAATGGTAATATGACAATGGTGAAGCAATGTTCACTTTGATTAAGTGGCGTTCATGAACACAGGATTTTCTGTTCTGTCTGTAAATTGTTTGGTCTAATAATATTTATGTATATAAAAAAAGTGTTGTTTTTCACTGATGGTCTGGTTTGCTGTTACAGGCCATGTATGATCATCAGAAGAAAAATTAGACTGTTTCATAAACATTTAAAAGTTCCTTGTAGGCGTTTTGAAGTAAAAGCTTATTTAGGTATTTGTTTGGATATCATTTTCACATACCAATATCCTGTGGTCAAACTGCACGGTCGTGGGATTCTCAAAGAAGTTCTTCAGAGTTGGAGAGAAGGCGAGCAGATCGTCAGGGATCCATCTCTCTCCCATCTTAGGGAAAGAGTTATACACCAGCCCAGCGTCCAGACCTGCTACGAAGGCTCCTAAGGAAAAGATTATGGAAAATGGTCAAAAATAACATCTTACATTATCCCCTCCCCCTTGCCTCTGTGAATACTTTATTTATTTATTTTTTATTTCACCTTTATTTATACAGTAAAGTCATTTTTAGTTCTTATTTACAATGCCGGCCTGAATGTGGCTGAAATATGCCCTGCTTGGCCTCAAATATCAGGGTTTCCCCCAGAAAGATTTTTAGGCATGGTGGCAAAAGTGCAGCACGATTCGTTGAAAAGCGGGTCCAGCCTGGAATACAATTAGCCTGGCTCCGCCTGCCGGCCTACTTCCGGCCAAATTTTATTTTCCCTTCAGTAGTCAGTCTGGGTGTACAGCCCATTTCCCAGTTTTGCCGGAGATTCGACAGCCGGTCCAATCAGCGAACAGAGCGAGTGGCTGAGAACGATGACGTCGAAGTCGCGCTCCAGTTTCAGTTGCCAGAAGCCGGCTCATGACACACGTGACAACCAAACGTTATGCGATTGGTTGGCTAATCCAGAGTGGCACTGGGCAGATCCAATAGTTTTAAACTTTTAACAGACACCCGCCTCCATGAGTGAACGTTTGCCAATTACAGCACTGCCAGACCTTCTGTACAAATGAAATGAAGTACGATGGTCTGGTAGCACCAGGCTAGAATACAATGGTATAACCTACAAACCTGAATATGAAAACTGTAGCCAAGGATCTATTTGCATCACCAGAGAGGCTTAAAAACTAAAAGCACTCCAATCAGTAAAGGTCCCAATATAGAAAAACATTTGCACAACAACAATTCAAACCTGAAAGAGCCGTGAGGAAGACGAGGCCGCCGGTTCCCTTGGCAAACCTCCTTAGCTGCAGGAGACGGCTGGTTTCTGTCAACTGTAAAAGAGTACACACACAAACAGTTAAAGCTGTATTAAAAAGGTGCATTATGCTGTTTCAAGGGAGGGGATTATAAAACATATTTACTCTACGTGTAATTGCTAGTATTGAATAATTCTATCATCACAAATCAAAACTAAATTATTTTGAAGATTCAGGAACCATACATAAGACTAGAATATGTTTGTAAACCAAACTGTGGGCCCTGCTGCTGTAAACGACACCAACAGTGAAACAGTAACTTTTCAGGAAGCTTTTCTAACTTCAAACAGCGTTCCATGGATCACATGTTCCTGTGAGGAAAGTTTGTTTAATTAAATTATGAGAATATAATATAATTTAGAAAATGTTGCATAGTGCACCTTTAAGTACTGTGGATATACATTATAATGTGTTACTGGCATTTATATGTTAAAGTGTCTGCCTGTGTACCTTGTGTGCGGGCCTGAGCAGAGTAAGCCCGGTCCAGAGGCTTTGTCTCTTTATCAGCTTGTTGTGTATTTGTATTGTATATTGTGTTTGTATTTAATTTGTAATTTTTGTAATTTTTCTCTGACACAACCAAAGTTACATAGTCCACCTTTATATATGTGTAAGTAAGTGTATTTGTGAGTAAGTAAGTACGTTTAAGAGTGTAAGTGTCTGCCTGTCTGTGTACCTTGTGTGCGGGTCTAAGCAGAGTGAAAGTTCACTTCTTTTGAAACACAAAAAGTTACATACTGCACCTTTAACTACTGTAGACATACATTATACTGTGTGTTTTGCAGAGTATGTGATTTGGAAAGCAGGGTATGTGTTTTGCCTGTATGTTAAAGTGTCTGCCTGCCGGTGTACCTTGTGTGGGGGCCTGAGTAGAGTGAGGCCGGTCCAGAGGCTGGCGCAGTAGAGCAGTAAGGCTGAGCCCAGGTGAGCGCTCAGTCGGTACTGACTGACACGAGGCACGTCATAGGACTCTGGCTTCTCCTCCAGACCGCTCTTCACCATGTACCAGCCCAGCAGGCCCTGAGGACGGACGGACGGACGGACGGACACACACGGACGGACGGACGGACACACACACACACACACACACACACACACACACACACACACACACACACACACACACACACACACACACACACACCAAGGTTATTTATATAGTACACACACACACACCAAGGTTATTTATATAGTACAATCCAATGCAAATTTACAATAACTGTTGAGTCAGCGATTCTGGAGAGTGAATATTTCCCCACCATCCGGTACCTGTGTGCACTTAAAATAATTCTGGTGTTAATACCCAGGCTTAGGCTGTGTAAACGGGTATGTAAACAAAGAGGCCCACCATAGTTAGCAACATGCCTCTTTACAGAGCCTAGGCAATGTACCGTTTTTTTAAGCACACACACAGTACAGACACGTTGCGGCTCTTAAAAGGAGATATTCACAGATTTTGACAAAAGTAATTTTGACAACATTTCAACACAGCTGTATTGATTGAGTCTTACCTGGAAGGAGACACAGAGAGGGGGGCAAAAGAATGGGTTTTCATAGGCACGGCAAGGACAGTTTATGTACAAATAATACAAATCCGATACGAGGCAATTCAAAGTGCTTAACAGGGGCATTAAAGGTCATGAGGAAATATTCACAAATTTTTACAAAAAGCAATTTAGACAACAAGCGTTCTCCAGAATTGCTGAGTCCACCTTTAATTTGAAATCAACACAGCTGTATTTATCGAGTCTCACCTGGAAGAAAACGAAGCCGCAGAGCCCCATCACCCTGCCCTTCAGGGAGCGGCTGAAGTATCCTTTCCTCCAGAAGTATGCGGTGGGCAGGATGTAGGCCAGCCCCACCAAGCGGCCCCACATGCGGTGGCCCCACTCCATGTAGAAGATGAACTTAAACTCTGGGAGCGTCATGTCGTGGTTCATTCTGGGGAGAACACAATGCCAACAGATTTCAAATTAAAAGCCCACCAACAACATTATGAAGTTATTAAAGAATCTTTGAAAACATTTTAAAACATTACAGACATAAAAAGATGGAGTCAGCGATTCAGGAGAACGCTTGTTGTCAAAAATCAGTGAATATCTCATTATGATCCGCTACCTGTCTGTACTGTGTGTGGGCTGTATTTACATACCCTTTGTGTACATGGCCATTTACAGAGCCTAGGCTGTGTTACATCAGTTTTTGTACAGACAGGTAGCGGATCGTGTGGAGATATTCACTGATTTTGACAAAAGTGTTTTTTGACAACGAGATTTCTCCAGAATTGCTGGCTCCACCTTTAATTGTAGTTATCAATCAATTTCCAAATAAAAGCAAATTAGAAACCTGTGTACAATTATTAGTGCCATTAAGCTGATTAAAGTGTGTGTCTTGATGATAAAGAGAGTTGATGGTGGGACCTTACACTTACATTTTGAACTCAGGAAACTGTTGGTACTTGGAGAACTCGGCCTCCCACTCGGCCTGGGACTGTGGCGGTCTCATCTCTCGCACCAGATGCCAGTCCACCATGGAGAGCCCAGATTCTGTAAGCCTGTTTAAGACAAATACACATCTGTACTTAGTACCTGTCAACACCACTTTAAAAAGGTGGAATCAGTGATTCTGGAGAACGCTTGCTGTCAAAATCACTTCATGTCAAAATCAGTGAATATCTCCTCATGAACCACTACCCGTCCGTATTCTGTGTGCGCTGAAACAAATAATCCAGTGATAATACACAGCCTAGGCAATGTAAACAAGCATTTTGCTGGGTACTATGGGCCCCCTTTGTTAACATAGGCTACCCGTTTACAGAGCCTAGGCTGTGTATTTACACCAGATTCTCTTTCAGCGCACACACACAGGTAGGGGATCATGAGGAGATATTCACCAATTTTGACAAAAAGTAATTTTGGCAACAAGCGTTCTCCAGAATCACTGACTCAATCTTGAACACAAGGAATAATATAATACACACACACACACACACACACACACACACACACACACACACACACACACACACAGTATTCATACCTTGTGACACCCCCCAGGACCACAGCCCCCACCACCAGCCCGCTGCAGCCTAGCAACCAGCGCCCTACGATGCGGTTGGTCGCGGCGTTGGGGACGGTGACCGCTGCCCGGGCGGAAGTCACTCCCGCCTCGGCCGCGATGGTGCTCTGACCGCGCTGCACCAGCCACTGACGGAGCGGGGGACGGACCTGAGACTGAAAACACACACACACACACACACACACACACACACACACACACACACACACACACACACACACACACACACACACACACACACAGAGAGAGAGACATACAGACAGACAGACAGACAGACAGAGAGAGACATACATACATACAGACAGACAGAGAGAGAGAGGGGATTTTAAATACAACATTGGACACACAACAGTTATATTTGCAACGACGGAATTGTTGATTTATAGTACACCAAAGACATCTTCACGCAGTTTAATACGATTATTTCGTTTTGACTAAATGCAATTGTAAGGTCCTTTTAAAATGTATCTTACTTGTAATCTGTGTTGTCTGCAGTGTTAGTATGTTACAATTTGACATTGCCCTGGCCTAAACACTACATTATTGTCTTTATAGCATACGTGTTAAAGGTATTGTGAAGCGCCCCATATATGTTATATTGTGTTTGTGTGTGATAGTTGTGATTTTAAGTACGTAGGTTTCCAAGTAGAGACAGATATTCCTTATACCTCTACTGTATATGATGGGAGCGGTCTGTTGGATAAATGCGGACGTGACTGCTATCGAGTACAACATCTCAGGTGACGTTAACTGCCCTAACTAGCCTAAATACAGCTTGAAAACACCACACAAATGCAACAAAAATGCGCTTGTTTATGATAAAGTATTCCCAAATTTTGGGGGGACGTATCATGTCAGAATTAACGCTATATTGCTTCTCTTGCAGTGTAATGTCTGACCTTTCTCATGCGATAGCTACATTGCTAATGTTAGCAGCTAGTTTATTATACTCACGCTATTGTGTTGAAATCCCCTAGAAACATTTCTGCAACCGCAAAATACGGTCGTCCGCAATGAAGAGAGCAACATATTTTTGTCCAAATGTCCGTCTACGTTGAGCGGGTCTTGTTGAAGGAGCTGAGTTACATATACAGGCAGTAACCGGTGGCTACATAACCATGTTTCCTAACACACACACAGATCAACTATAACCTCGTGACGACACAATTAATTATTTGAATTTTTTTAAACAAACGATAAAATAAAATAAATACGATATTTTTGTATTTGTTGGCATGGCAACTCGATACCCAATAAATGTTACAAATAAAAAAATCTATTTTTTAATGTTTTTAAATTTCTTCAGACACAGTGCGGGAGGTGGGTGCATGTTTTGAGTATAGGCGTATTTCGCACGGGCGGTCACTCTCCTCCCTACTATGTAACGAGTATAACACCGCCCACCCGCCAAACCCCGTGTTATAAAGTCAACTATCCGGAAAACCCCGATTCAACTCATATGACTTGTAGGAGCTGTGTTTTGGTCAGTCAGTCACCCAAACAACACTGATACGAACCCCATGGATCAATAGCGAGTGGATTTTTGTTGCCAGGTAGTTGCTATGGAAGTTAAAATTGTCAGCTAAAAGCCAAGAATTGTGGATAACCCTTTTAAATGTAATTTAATTAACCTAATCTTTCTGTCTCACTGTCCAGGCTAGACTGTCAATATGGCAGAAGGCTATTTAATGGAGGTGTGTGTGGACTCCGTGGAGTCTGCTGTTAATGCCGAACGCGGAGGTTGGTAATGAGTAGTGAACACTTTTGTTCTTTAAATTAAGCTTAATTAGGCTACTTGCAAACAGGTACAGAAAGTTGTAGCCTATTTGAGTAAGTATGTATCCTAGGTGAGTGAGTCAGTAAGTATCCTAAGTAAGTAAGTAAGGTGGAAAGAGGTTAGACTACAATCAATGAGACACAATGTAAGAGCTAGATTTATAACACTGACATAGGCCTATTGTTTGTCTCCTTTGCCAGGTGCAGGTCGACTTGAGCTGTGCACCAGTCTCCTTGAGGGGGGGCTCACTCCCAGTATAGGTGAGAACAGTTCCATTCTGTACAGGTTTTCAAGCTCAGCCTAAAAAGTCCACCAGAGTCAAATGCTATTTAATACCTTATGCCATCTCCCTCCTCCTAAACGCCAGGAGGAAAAGGTAGTTAAAGCTGGGGTATGTGATTTCTGATTGGTCAAAATTAACATGAGCTGTACACTTTGACCAATCAGAGCAAGGCTCTGATTCTCTGTTCTTATTGGCTGTTGGGACTGTCCATTCACTTTGGCACGACTTTGTTGGTGTAGAGCTTGTCAGGGAGGGACCATAGGGGAGGGACCAAAGAGAACAAGTGGAGTGGTTGAGGTATTTGAATTCGAATCTCTATCCCAACTGCTATTTTCTCCCCAAATCCTCCACCCCAGCTTTAATCTGCATAGTTTAAAAAAATATATATATTTATATTTAAAGCTATAGTGCTTAACTTTATCATATAAATGAAAGTTGACACAAAGTTGATTAAGCCTATCAGCTCCACAAAACTCTCTCTGTATTTCTCAGTATGGCAGCGTTTACAAACTGGTTTCACTAGTCACTGAATTGATTGATAAACAATATCTCTCCATCCATTGTCCTTTGCCCCAGGCCTGCTGCAGGTGGTAAAGCAGTATGTAAAGATCCCTGTCTATGCGATCGTGCGTCCTCACGGGGGGGGGGGGGGGGGGGGGGGGACTCATGAGAGTGACAGGAGTTACGCACTATGGCTTTAATCTTGTTTCTAACATATTGTTTTATATTTTTTTGTGTTTTTTAATTTTTTTTATATTTTTTGTTTATGGTGTGTTAATGTAAACTCCCTTATTGCTACACAACCAATTTACCCAAATAAGTCATACATTTAATCCCAATATCTCACCATTCATTGCCTTTGCCCGCCAGTGTTGTTGTAATTCCTCATGGGGGTGACAGGAGTTACGCACTAAAGCTTTATAAATTGATTTATAAACAATATTTCACCAGTATTTTAATCACTATAGTCACCATTGTTTCCCTTTGCCCCAGGCCTGCTGCAGGTGGTAAAGCATTGTGTAAAGATCCCTGTCTATGCGATGGTGCGTCGTCACGGGGGGGACTCATGAGAGCGACAGGAGTTACGCACTATAGCTTTAATCATATTTCTAACATATTATTTTTTTATTTATTTTTTTAAACATTTTTTTCTTATGTCTTCTTAATGTACACTCCCTCATATTACAACACCATTGATACCTCACCATCCATTGTCCTTTGCCCCAGGCCTGCTGCAGGTGGTTAAGCAGTGTGTAAAGATCCCAGTCTATGCGATGGTGCGTCCTCGCGGGGGGGACTTCCTGTACTCAGACCGGGAGCTGGAGGTGATGCGGAGGGACATGCAGCAGCTGAAGGCTCACGGGGCAGACGGCTTGGTGATGGGACTACTGACTGAGGACGGACGGGTGGACGCTGAGCTATCCATGGAGCTACTGGGTAATATCTGTGTGTGTGTGTGTGTCTGTGTGTGTGTATGTGTGTGTGTGTGTGTGTGTATCTGTCTGTATTTATCATTATGACATATTTAATCTTATCTTTTTAGGAGTTCAGTTGTCTGCTAGTGTATTTTTCCTGTCAATGGGTTTTCAGGGAGGGTACTTTTTTACTTATTTAAATAAAAAAATGTATTTATATCTCAGTGATTTCATTAGGCAGGGTACAGAGCACCTTCAGTTTTTTTCTGTAATATATGTTCTTAAAAAAAAAAGTTAGTTGTCTACTGGTACTTATTCAAGTTGTCAATCATCCCTCCACATTGCTTCAAATAATTTGTTTATATTTTTTAAATATTGCACTACAAGTTTTTCCTGAAATATATTTGCTTGCCACCTTTCTCTCACTCTAGCTGCTGCTCGACCCTTACCTGTGACCTTCCACCGAGGTACAAACAATTTCCCCTTTGCACTTAGACTGATGCCTTCAACATAATGCATGGAATGAATTGAGAGAGCCTTTATCATTGCTTCAGTGTATATACAGCACCCTGAAAAGAATAAGAGACCAGTCTGGATTGTTCTTAAATCTTTATCTCTACATTACTCATTGAAAACGCTCTAAATGACAATATTTTTATTGCGAATTTGGTAGAAATGTCGTCAGTAGTTTATATTATAAAACCAAAATGTTAATTCTACTCAAACATATGCCTCTAACGAGTAAAACAAAAGACACTGAACATTTGGAGTGGTCTCTTGGATTTTTCCAGAGCTGTATGTTACACTGTACATATTGTAAAGTCAGTCTGAATTCATATTTCTAAACTTCCATTGATTCTCCTTCAGCTTTTGACATGGTGCATGACCCGGTGGTTGCCCTGGAGACGATCGTGTCGTTAGGGTTTGAGCGCGTGTTGACGAGCGGCTGTGACACCTCAGCGTTGGAGGGACTCCCGCTCATCAAGAGACTGGTCGATCAAGTGCGTATCAATAACATCATGTATGAAATGCACATGACAAAACACATCATGGCTATGTATATACAGTATACTGCTCTCATTTCACAATATACAAATCTCATCAAATCTGAAGACTTTTCTGTTTCCCCTTTTAACCTGTACATTTAATTTAATTTAAAGTGGCTACGAGTAACATTTAAATATCTTTTAAACAGCCTCATGTTTCCTCTGATAATCATAAATTACCTTTAACAGCAAACGAGACCATCAGTGCAAAGAAAGACGTTTTTAAATAGTTTTTGTTACTGCTTTTGGTCTGGTCGCACACACAGTCCGATTTTCGGTTCGCTCGTGCAGGCTCTATGGTCATATATCCGTATTGGTCGCAGATTTCAGTGTGGCGCAGCAACGTGAATTGAGAAGCCTATCCCTCCAGGTGAGGGAAGGGGAGCGGGAGCCTTGTTTGATACAGTTATTTGTCGTCATAATGACTGATAACGGGGCTGAACCATCAAAGAAAAAAAAGAAAATGCAATGAAGAAAAGCTAAAAGGGAGAGTGATATAGGCTACGGGCGGGACAAGGGCGTTGCCAAGCAACGTGTATACATTTTCACGAGAGCGAAACTAGACTGCAGTGTTTACTCCTAAATGAATGAGCGGTTGGTACTAACACGTTTGCTTTGCTTCACCATCATCAGATAACCATTATCTGAAATAGTCATTATTTACATCAACAACACAAACACATTACCTCATCGTGATCCATACTAACTGCCGTCTATCGTTCATTCGCTTTCTGTGAGGAGTCGGACACGTAGGCTAATCTTTCAGCTCCGTGAGAGAGAGTAGTTAGCAATCAGCATTGCAATCAGGTGTGTGTGGCAGTGACTGGCATTAGTTCATGCAGTGTCAAAACCACTCTCACGGAGCCGAAAAGAGTCCTCACACTTTCAACACACGGACATGCACTATATTGCTCCCTTCTCAGTTCACACTCACGCGCCTGGCACGCACTAGTAAACAGCTTTGCGACAGCGGGCGTCGTAAAAATACTACCGCTTTTGTCCAAAGGGGACGCCAACGTGCCATGTTACTCGTAGTGGCTTTAAATGTTTTATTTATTTATTATTTATTTATTTAATGTAGTATTTCTCATTCGGTTTTCTAATGTGTATTCTATACTTGCTGTGTTTTAATCTTGCCTCTGTAAAGCACTTTGAATGGCCTTGTGTCTGAATTGTGCTATAGAAATAAACTTGCCTTGACTTGCCTATACACCTTGTCTTCCACTCAACAGGCCAAAGGGAGAATTTCCATCATGCCAGGTTAGTACTTTTCAAGTGGTTTATTTGTCATAATGCACAACAGTTCCAGCAGCAGTCATTGACCATGAAATTCTTAAGTCCCAGGCTCCTTTCAACAATGCAATGTGTAAGGGATATTGTAGAGCAAACGGGTCAACTCTAGAGAAATTTTGTGGAGAGAGCAACACTTGAGACACAAATAAACACAACCGTAGTGCAAGGACACAGTGCAGATGAAGAAAGGGTAGAGATTGGATGCACCATTTACATATAAAGTACACTTTTATCATGTAGCTGTTGTGGCACTGTCATTTCCTGTAAATGATTATTAAAGGATCTATCTATCTATCTATCTATCTATCTATCTATCTATCTATCTATCTATCTATCTATCTATCTGTCTGTCTGTCTGTCTGTCTGTCTGTCTGTCTGTCTGTCTGTCTGTCTGTCTATGTGATTTGTAATCATTTATAATGATAAATATATTATTATTTTCAAACAGGTGGCGGTATCACAGAGCGGAATCTGCAGAGAATTCTAGAAGGCTCGGGGGCTCAGGAGTTCCACTGCTCGGCCCGATCCAGTCAGGATTCTGACATGAAGTTCAGGTATGATTAAACCCAGTTCCAATTGATTTAAAGCAATATTGTGTAACTTTTGTCGGTGCATCAACATGAGGTAAAGTCTTCAGGTGATGGCACATGGATTTTCTACCTTCTGCTGTACGTCCAGAGTTTTTTCTTAGCAGTAGAATCAACAACTGAAACATTTCTTGGGCGCTTCTTGGGATTTTTCTGAGCTCCTGCACCGGTGTCAGGGGGGGACACCAGTTTGTAAACACTGCCATACTGAGAAATACAGGGAAAGTTTTGTGGAGCTGATAGGCTTAGTCAACTTTGTGTCAACTTGTATGGCCATAGCATGAATGTAACGGACATTTATTCCTATGAAAAGTTACGCACTATAGCTTTAAGACCTTAGTATGGCTGAGGTCAGAAGGAATCATATGCTGTCGATTGTAAAGCCCCCTGAGGCAAATTTTTTTTATCTAGCTATAAAAATACAATTGATTTGCCTTTCCAATGCTTACATACACTACACACAATTTACAAGAACTATAAGGACCGAACTGAATGAATAAACCTTATTTTTATTGCTTATAATATCCCCATCTTTAGGCAAGAGTGCAGAGGGACGGAGCATTTTTACAGAGAGGCTAAACTGCAGTACCAAAGTTAGGCTGAAAAATAGCATAATAGTCCCCCTTTAAAGGTGCAGTGTGTAATATGATATCATCAAGAAAGTTCTACAAAGTTCTAGAATGCAACACTCCCTGGGTAACCCCACCCCTTTCGAATAATAACAGAAGCTACAGTGGCCTTCAAGGACAAGAACAATTCTACATTTTAAACAATGCACCTGATGACATTCCAACTATGGCACTTTCAAGATGGCGGCACTAGGCCTTGGTCCAAAATATGCAGAAATATGAACATATGAGACCCTTTCTAAGGGGGAAAAAAATAATTCAAACGTTTTTTTTCAGCTATTATGCACTAAATTAAATGTACTTATGGATATTATAATTACTTTCTACAAAATCTGCTAGGAAACAAAACCCAAAATTCTACACACTGCAGCTTTAACTTAACAAGAACGATAAGGAATTAAATTAATGAATAAACTATTATTTTTTTTCCATGTACTAATGCAGGAACACCAGTGTGACGATGGGGGCATCGTTCTCGGCTCCCGAGTTCGGCCTGAAGGTGGCAGACGTGAACAAAGTCCGCGCGCTAAACGCAATCGCCAAAAACACCTTGTGAACGGGTTCCTAACAACAATCATGAATCAAGAGAGCAGATAGATACCTCAGGAGTTATCATGAGAACTGATATGTATGGAGTCATTCATTTCAATAAAGCCCAGAATATGTAGATTTCAGAATTGCCATAGAATTAAATTTATTTTTTATTTATTTATTTTTTTAATTAAAGGTGCAGTGTGTAATAATTTTTTTTGTGTAGATATAAAAGACTCATTCTAAGGAAATAAAAGAAAATATACATTTAATTTTCAAGCGATAATACATTATTTGAAGCACAACATTATGAATATTATATTCCATTTCAACCAAGTCCGTTCTGAAGAATGCAGATACATTTTACACACTGCACCTTTAATCAAACAATCCTTGTAAAGTTTGAGCTCAGGGCCTTTCTGGGATATATGCATTCTTTCTAAGCATCTCACAGTTGGAAAGCAATGGGTAAAATAGCTATTTTGTAGACCTGTACATGGGCTCAGAAATAGTTTAACAAGACACACAATTTCTACATTCACAATGTGTGTGCTCCTAAAAGAGTGAGAAAGCCCTTATCTGTTTTTTTTATATAGTTAGACTTTATTTGTTTACAGCACTCCTTATGAAGTATGATACAAAGCTGTGACCTCAAGCAATAATATAGGTTTTTTTAAAGAACACAAACATTCAACTGAAAAAGTGAACACATCAAGGAATCTTCTTTTTCCAGGGCCAGAAACATTGTGACTTGAATCAGTTTGCTCCGAATTTGAATAAAGTAAGAAAGAAATCAACGATACAGTGCACTGCCTTTATTGTTTGTGTTGTCAAATGTCTCCTACAGTCAAACCCAGCCTCTGTATTATTTTAATTGAAGGAATAGCCCATATTAAATGAATGCAAAAGCTTGCTTCATTTACCCACATTTTAATGGTTGTGTTAATGAGGTTAGGAGTCATGTAAGGTAATATCTTTATATCTATATAATAGTGGTTCGATCCCCCGTCTCCCCGCCACATTTCGAAGTGTCCCTGGACAAAGAGACGCTGAACCCTAAATTGCTCTTGTTAGTTATCTTGCACACTGCGCGGTAGCTGCTGCCGCTATCGGTGTATGACTGTGTGTGTTATTGGGTGAATGTGTACAAAACAATGTGAAGTGCTTTGGGTCTGTGAAAAACCAATTACCATTTAAACACTTTCCCCGCATGAAGAATTCTGTCTGTACTGAAGTGACACATTTTTAAGTGGATGAACTTGTTATCACAACTAAACAGAGGGACGGATCAATAGAGAGTGATTGGGCACTGAGGGGGCGGAGACATAACAACATGATGTCATGTCATGCAAAGGTTGTATACGATGACCTCATTTGTGTACAAGGACCGACTTCTTTTTACAATTATCTTGCAGTACAAAGGCCAATGTTGTAAGGGATAATATAACTACTTTCAAACACAACAGAGTGATTTAACCAACAGCTTTAAAAGTCTGTACAGCTTCTAATTAAACTTTATTTATATAGCACTTTGAATGCACGGCAAAGGGAAGAAATTACTTAAAAAAAAAAAAAAAACAGAACTCAATAAATTTGGACTTAAAAAAATGTATTGATTGATTCAATGTATTCCATCAAACATACAAAACAAAATGAAAAGCATGAAAATACAATGAACAAAAATGATGTTGAAAATTATTTCACAAAAAATAAAACAATTACAAATAGGCTATTGATACGATATGCCTGAAAAGCAGTAAGAAGGAGTATGAACTTATTTAACCCTAGCTCTTTTCCACAGCTCAAAAAATACTATGTATTATATTAGCTTCTTGTGTTCCTTATAATCTCTATACTATCTATCTATACAATTGGCGATTCTACAGTATATTTGATATTTACAATTCATACAAAATAAGATGAAGTAAAAGCAGGGATCAACGGGGGCGCCCTTAGCTCAGTTGGTAGGGCGTCCCCCCCCCATGGGCCTCGGCCAGCAGAGGACCCGGGTTCGATTCCAGCCCGCGGTCATTCACTGCATGTCACTCCCCTCTCTGCCCCATTTCAACTCTGTCTCTACACTATCAATAAAGCAGAAAAAAAAAATGCCAAAAAAATAAAAATTTTGTAGTAAAATCATGGATCAACAGAATCATAAAACAGGAAGTGAGGTAACGGTTTCCCACACACTTTGAGGAAACAACAGACGGCTAACTCGTGCTCTGGCGGTTTGTAGTTTCACATGAGAGACATTCTGGAGTCTATGACATTCTAGAGTCTATGACCTCACTGTGGCAATAACCGTTAAGCAGTTTAGCTGAATCATCATAGTGACCCACATGACCAGAATTACGTATTCCTTCAAGTTTTTTACTATGCGGATGGATGGATGGATGGATGGATAGATAGATATTTAGACAGACAGACAGACAGACAGACAGACAGACAGACAGACAGACAGACAGACAGACAGACAGACAGACAGACCCACCCAGCATAGCCACTTCATAAAATACAAAATCACAACCGTTTTTTTTTTTACTTTTAACTGTCCAACCCTGCCCTACTGTTTGATATACTATCTATGGTCCACTCCTTCCACTCCTTCCCCCTCTAGCATTTAGCCTCTGTCCCAGGAAGTGACTTGCTATTGCATAACCATTAATCAGACTGAGCTGATCAGTGCTAATGATCTAATCATAAGGCGAGACAGTTTGGGTGAATAGGGCACTGTTTTAAGGATAACATGATTAACTCTGTTAAGTTTTATAGCATGCGATTATTTCAGAAATTCTTGAATAGATATGCAAATGTGGCAATATCTACCTAACTAAATGTGCATCTCTTTAAAAACAAAAAATCTAGATGTTGGATAAAGCCCGAGTTAAAATCTTTATTACATTTTTTACAACATATACTGTAAGTGTCCAAATTGTTGACTGATCAGCATTTATTCATTTTATAAAATAAATAAAAAATACTATGTAGAGGTCTTACAATGTTCGGCATGTTTTTAAGAAGAAATTGATAGGAAAATCAGACAATTGATATTTGAAATTTTGAAAAAAAACTAATGTTGAGATAATGGCTGTTAAAGATGGTTGTATAGGAGAAATATGCAGACGCAAACGGACAAGTTTTAGTCAAATAAACACCTACAATGTACATTTTCAACCTTTTATTTACAGTAGTATGAAAGAAGAAAAGAAGACATGTTATGGAAGCAAAATACAGCTCCAGAAAAAAGAGACCACTCCAAATGTTCAGTGTCTCTCGTTTTACTATTTAGAGGCATATGTTTGAGTAGAATGAACATTTATATTTCATAATATAAACTACTGACAACATTTCTACCAAATTCACAATAAAAAATATTGTCACTAAGAGCATCTTCAATAAGTAATGTAGAGATGAAGATTTAAGAAAAATCAAGCGTACAGTAGGCACTAACATTGTTAATGAGAAAGTTTACTCTGCTCTTCGGTTACATATGGATTGTCCTCACGTGTTACGTCCGTCCTTGGGCCCACACACACACACACACACACACACACACACACACACACACATACACACACACACACACACACACACACACACACACACACACACACACATGAGTCAGCCATTACGTCCATGTTGTGTTATCAAATGTAGAATGATTAACCCTCACCCTCACACACTGTTTTTAGGACTATATCATTGACAAGACTTTTCACACGCAATCTTTTATACTAATAGCAGGCGTGTCTGTTTATTAATTGTGATACGCCTACACAACAAGTAGTGCCAGGTCATGCTGAGTATTTAGGCTGCTTGATTGCAAGTAGATTTGTTTTCACAGTACATTGTTTTATATTTTATTTGTTAGAATTTAAATTATATTATATAAAATGACATTATATTGATAGTGTTCCTAAGTTATTTATCAGTTCTGTTTTTGTTTAGAGATTGCGATTGGGCTTCAGTATAAAGCTGAATATATGTGTTTTTTCCCTGTGGGAGATGTACTGTATGTGGCTGGTATGTATTTGCTAAATTACACGTATTAATGGATCATAACTTTTAAAATATGCTGAAAATTAATTTTTGAGGGGTTGAGTGTTCCTCTTTTTTCTGCACAGCCACAGTCATACAGGTTTCATATCAACCATACACTCTGAAAAAAATAGGTGACTGTCTTCACTTGGTTTTTGAGTTGTGAGACTATTCCAATTTTAGTTTTTTAAGAGTAAACAAACCTCCCTACATTTGAGCCAGCTGATCTTTTTTTGTTGATACGACTTATCATTCATATGTAATGTTACTTTGGGTTTTGAGTTGTATAGTTTTCCAAGAATTCACAAAAGTAAAAGTTGTTCCAAGTTATTATTTTTCAGTTCAAAAAGTTATCTCAACAACATACAATTAGTTTTCTCAAATATGGGCAGACAGTTGCCTTTACATATGTCCTACATTTTTCATTGTATACTTTGTTTGTGTGGTTTTCTTTGAATTATCTGGCAGCAATTTAACTTTGGAGTCTTCCAGCCAAACATAAACACATGGCACAATGCTTCTTTTGGTTGTTTACTGTAGCCTTGCCACATGGCTTCCCCTGGGCCTACATATCTAGAGCACACACACACACACACACACACACACACACACACACCCACACACACACACACACACACACACACACACACACACACCCACACACACACACACACACACACACACACACACACAAAGGAAGCTGCTTTGTGCTCAATCTGTCTTTGATTTGGAACTCGTTTATACAACGTGTTTTTTTTTTTTTAGGTTGTGGAGTCCAACCCCTTTCTCCTGATCAGAATAGGAAACAGAAAGACAGAGAGAGAGGGTGGACACCCACAGACACACACACACACACCAGCGCACACACACACACACACACACACACACACACCAGGCAACCTCCTGCCTTCTTCCAAAGTTCACTCCAGTTAAAGGTTATTTTCAACACACATTCTACAACTTTTTCAGATACAGATACTTTTACAACTAACACTACGGCACCTTCAAGTTCAAGTTCAAAGTTTTATTGGTCAACATTTTACATACAGTGAAATTAGAAAAGGGTTATCACTCTGTCATTGTGCAAATGACTGGAACCTGAATACCTAATAGGTAATAGTCATTTAGAAACAGACATCCCTTATAGGTGATGCTATAAAAACAGTCATTTAAAAAAATGTAAAATGTAATATAAATATAAAAGTGCCTAGAAAGTGCAAGAGAGCCAGCTATAGTCCACCAGAGTGAAGCAGTCTAACTGCCTGCAGCTCCTCCTCAGCCTCTCAGTCCGAGCTTTAAGGCAGCGTAGGCGTCTTGCCTGATGTTCCTGGCTCTTGCCCTCACCCTCTTGCTGTGTGTCTGTTCCAGGGTGGGGAGGGGTAACCTGATGGTTCGCTCTGCTGAGCGCACCACCCTCTGCAGGGCAGCCTGGTCCCGTGCGGTGCAGCTTCCACACCAGGCTGATATGCAGCCTGTGAGGACGCTCTCCACAGCCGCAGAGTAGAAGGTCCTCAGGATGGAGGGGGAGACCTTGAACTTCCTCAGCCGCTGCCTTGACTTGGAAACCAAGTGCTGTGTGTGGAGAGACCATGAGAGGTCCTGAGTGAGGTGCACCCCTAGGTATTAGAAACTGGGGACCCTCTCCACGGGCTCTCCGCTGATGATGAGTGGGGCGAGCCCACTGCCCTGCTTCCTCCTGAAATCAACCACCATTTCCTTAGTGATATTTAGGGCCAGGTTGTTGGTCTGCCAGGTCTGCCACTTGGTCCAGGGAGCCCGGCTCGTTGTTTCCAGTGATCAGACCCAGCACCACGGTGTCATCGGCGAACTTGATGATGGAGGTTCAGCTGCTGCAGTCATGGGTGTAAATGTTGTAGAGCAGTGGACTCAGAACGCAGCCCTGGGAGGGCCGTGTTGAGGATCAGGGGTCCTGACACCTCCTCCTACTCTGACCAGCTGGGGGGCCGTGTTGAGGATCAGGGGTCCTGACACCTCCTCCTACTCTGACCAGGTGGGGGGGCCTTGTTGAGGATCAGGGGTCCTGACACCTCCTCCTACTCTGACCAGCTGGGGGGCCGTGTTGAGGATCAGGGGTCCTGACACCTCCTCCTACTCTGACCAGCTGGGGGCGGTCAGTGAGGAAGCTGAGCACCCAGCTACATATGTGGGTGTTGATTCCCAGCGACCTCATCTTCTGGATCAGGCCAGAGGGAACTATGGTATTGAATGCCGAGCTGTAATCTATAAACAGCATGCTCAGAGAAACCCCTCTCCCCTCGTCACGGTGGGTCAGAGAGGTGTGTAAGAGATTGCAGATGGCATCATCCCTCCTCCTGGTTTCCCTGTATGCAAACTGGAGGAACTGATGCAATTCTTTATCAGCTTCTCAAAACATTTCATCACTGCCGATGTCAGGGCCACAGGACGATACTCACTCATGCATGATGGGTGATTTTTCTTTGGCACAGGGATAATGACAGAGTGTTTAAAGCAGGATGGAACCACAGCTTGGGCCAGGGGTGTGTTAAATGTTGTTAGTATACACTGGGGCTAGTTGGTTTGCACAGGATTTAAGGACCCTCCCAGGAATCTGGTCCGGCCCTGCAGCCTTTTTCCCATTCACGCCCTTGAAGACCCTCCTCACATCACTCTCAGTGACAATGAATGGGGGTTCCCTGTCCTTTGCCATTTCCTCTGCCATGTCTGCAGTAAAGTTGTTTTTTCCCCAGTCTGTCTCAAACCGTGCATAAACATAATTGAATTCATCTGCACGAGAGGGGGCAGAGCTACTCACCGTAAAACACATCAACCTAACCCCAAAAATGTGTGACTGCTTGTAACTAGTTAGTGGTTATTTGTGTTCTGACAGAAGGTTATTTGTGTTCTGACAGAAGGGGTCTGGCCTACAAGTGAAGGCACGCAGAGGAGAAGTTGAAAACACAACAGGAAAAGGGGTCCCATTAGACACCCTCCCTCCCTTTTCCTAAACACATTCCCCATTTCGTGGTGGGCTGTCCCGAAAAACAGAAGTAAAACGTGTGGAAGGCCTCTCTCTCTCTCTCTCTCTCTCACTCTCACTCTCATTTACCCTCTCTCTCTTGCTGACATCAGTTCTGTAAT
>OX442358.1:28689957-28692457 GCA_949357725.1 Hyperoplus immaculatus | reverse complement strand
TTGAGTGAGTGAGTGAGTGAGTGAGTGAGTGAGTGAGTGAGTTAGTGAGTGAGTGAGTGAGTGAGTGTGTGTGCTCTAGAAATAGGCCCAGGGGAAGCCATGTGGCAGGCTACAGTGAACAAGCAAAAGACCTATTTGTTTGACATGTTTATGTTTGACACTTCCCGGGCCATCTTACATCTATGCCTCTCTCTCTCTCTCTCTCTCTCTCTCCCTCTCCCTCTCTCTCTCTCTCTCTCTCTCTCTCTCTCTCTCTCTCTCTCTCTCCATCCCTCCCTCTCTCCCTCCATCCATCCATAACATCATATTCTCTCTCCATCAGCTCGTCCTGCTGTTATGCCAGGAAGGTGTGAGGCGGAGGGAGGGGGCCGTGGACTCCAGCACTCTGTTTATCTTCTGGCTGCTTCTGGTCATCTGTGAAGTCTTCCCTTTCCAGACCCTAATACGGGACGCACTCAAGACGGTATGAGAAAAAAAATATATTAGATCGATTTTTTTGATGACTAGACAGACACTACAGTCCAATGTGGCTGCTATTTTCTCTTCCATAACATGTTCTTCTGTCAAACTATTATATATAAAAGGTCCAAAGCGTTCATTTATGTCTGATTGCATCCATGTATTTCTCCTATACGAGTATCTTTGACAGCCATTATCTCAAAAAACAATCCCCAGACCCCACTACTCTGAACCAAAAATCTCAACTTCCAAAGCACTTACATCAACTAAACTTTCCATAGTCATTCTTAGCACTATTCTGAAGGTTATTACAGGAGGGTTAGTTCATGTGTTGTTAATTGTCTGATTTATGATAAAATTAATTTTGAAACAAAGCATGTACAGACAAAAGAGCCAGCAGCTTCAAAATCATTCAGAAGGGATTACAATCTGTTTAGAGAAACCAGCTCCTTAAGTTTTAGTGCTTTTTGCTGCTGGTTCCATGAAAAAGGAGCAGCATAACTAAATGCCCTTTTCCCCAGTTCAGTATGGACTCTAGGCACGGCCAGTAAGAACAAGTCCTCAGAGCAGAGCTGATAAAACATAAAAAAAAAAACATATAAGCGCAAATACATATAGACTCCGACAATGATAGACAGAATGACACTCTAATAAAACAAAAAATAAACTTTCCAAGTGCGTAATGCATACTTTTTAGGGTGCCTCTCTCCTTGAATTCAACATGTTAATCAAGTGAATACTCCTTGGCACAAAAAGATATACATTACATTATATCATTCTCATTTTGTCCCTCTGTTCTTTGTCCATCAGGGAGAGATAAGGGATGTCCCTCGTTTCTGTCTCTTCTACATTTCCTTCGGTCTGGAGCTGATTGCCTTCGTCCTCTCAGCTCTGCCGGACATCCCACTAGAGGCACAGGAGAGGGTGAAGAAGGTACGCCATGTTTTTCACTTGATAAATGAACTATATTTTTTTAAAGATAATTTTTTGGCATTTGTAAGCTTAATTAGACAGCTTGGAGAGACAGAGGTGAAATGGGGCACAAAGGGAAATGACATGCAGAGAACGACCACGGGCAGGATTCTATCCTGTGGTCTGCTGTGAAGAGGACTGAGCCTCTATGGGGGGAGGGGGTTTAACCACTACACCACGAGAGCCTCCCCCCACCCCCCATAAATGAACTATTTTAACATTAAACTTTCATCCATTCACCAGTCTGCTGTCAGCCGAGCATAATCTATTGTATGTAATATTAATGTGTTGTTATCCACAGAATCCTGAAGCAGGAGCGGCATTTATGAGCAGGATCACTTTCAACTGGTTTCACGGGTAAGTTAAATTGAGTTCTCATTGTGTTTTTTTTTTTTTGTAAGTCTTTATTGAACATGGTTAAAAAATAATAATACAAACAAATAAAACGATTGAGCAGTAAAAAAGGAAAGAAATAAATTAAAAACAAACCAATGGGATCCTCAGGATCGTAAGCAACAAATACATAACTCAAATAACATAGTTCATGTTCAAAAGGGATAGGAAGAAGTTAGGATGTAGGATTCATTCAGCTATAATATATCAGTATAAGAAGAACAAGACATACAGTGTATAGTGAAAATAAAACAAATCAATGAAATGTGCACGAAGAGCCACACAAAATAAATAATAATAATGACAGACAGACAGACAGACAGACAGACAGACAGACAGACAGACAGACAGACAGACAGATAGATAGATAGATAGATAGATAGATAGATAGATAGATAGATAGATAGATAGATAGATAGATAGATACAGACAGACAGACAGACAGACAGACAGACAGACAGACAGATAGATAGATACAGACAGACAGACAGACAGACAGACAGACAGACAGACAGACAGACAGACAGATAGATAGATAGATAGATAGATAGATAGATAGATAGATAGATAGATAGATTGATACAGACAGACAGACAGACAGACAGACAGACAGACAGACAGATAGATAGATAGATAGATAGATAGATAGATCGATAGATTGATACAGACAGACAGA
>OX442358.1:28684957-28687457 GCA_949357725.1 Hyperoplus immaculatus | reverse complement strand
ATCATTAACCCAGAGTCAATAGTTGCTGATTGTTTTCATTCATACACTTTTCTTCACCGCAAAGATCCCTGTAACACATGTGTAACGTCACAGTCGAGTGTATAGCTCTTAAAACGAGACACTGCGGGTGAATAGGGTGACATTGAATATCATCATGCAACTTTGCCAGTTGATTACTTAAAGGAATACTTCACCCATATGGAATCGGCGTTCTATCATTATAAAATCGCTATTATAATATAACGATTGAGGATTTTCTTCCCTCACTCTTCCCTTGGCCCAGCTGTCCTGTTAATCCTAACCCTACATTTTACCATGTGTGATGTCACTCATGGTAAAATGTAGTGTTAGACAGTGAGACCATAAAACACTCTTTCTGCCTTTTCTCAGGCTAGGATGAACCAATTTCTAAAAATGTTGCACATTTATACTACATAGGATCTCAGAGTTCAATACACCTTCATATGTCCACCGGTGAAGTAGGCCTTTAATGCTTTTGTATTGACCTTCAGAATAGTAAGAATGGTTGTGGAAAGTTGAGTTGATGTAAGTGCTTTAGCAGAAAGGGTTAATGCCCATCGACCAGGTGTCAAATTAGCAGGAATTAATGGAAGCCACATCCGAGTCCATTTATTCATGAATAATTGAACACCTGGAAGGGCATTAACCTGCGTATACCATGGTTACTTACTAAAGGAAATAATAATCACACAATTCATCTATATCTTCATGCCTTTTCTGCGGTCAAATTAGACAGTTAATGGCCGTTACAACATTTCTAACCTTCTTCGCTTAACTATGCAGTACTTGATAGATAGATAGATAGATAGATAGATAGATAGATAGATAGATAGATAGATAGATAGATAGATAGATAGATAGATGGATGGATAGATAGACAGACAGACAGACAGACAGACAGACGGACAGACAGACAGACAGACAATCATGTAATCATACCTTACATATTTTAAACTACATGATAGAAATAATACTGTAACAACTACTGAACTGCCCTATAACCAAACTCTTTCCCTCTCCCATAGATTGATTATCACGTTCACCACAGACACGTCTAGCTTTGCCTGGGAGGGTTATCTGTATGCAGTGCTCCTGCTGGTCGTGGCCATACTGCAGTCTCTCTTCCTACAGCAATACTTCCAGCGCTGCTTCGTATTGGGCATGAAGGTCCGCACCGCTATCATGGCTGCTGTCTACAAAAAGGTAAAAAGATATAGGAGAAATATATTCAGCTCCGGAAATGTTCAGTGTCTCTCGTTTTAATCTTTAGAGACATATGTTTGAGTAGAATGAACATTTTGGTTTTATGATATAAACTACTGACAACATTTCTACCAAATTCCAATATTTTTTTTTTCATTAAGAGCATTTTCAATAAGTAATGTAGAGATGAAGATGGAAGAAAAATCCAGATGGTCTCTTAATTTTTTCAAAAAAAAAATAAAAACAATAAAGTGTCTTGCTCAAGGGCACAATGGTAGAGATGTAAGGTACTTCCATATACTTTACCCGTATAAAAAAAAGGTTAAAAAATAAATAAAAAATAAATAAAAATACTTTCATTCCCTTGCTAAATTGTTTGTCGAACCAGAGACCTCATGGTTACTGGTCGGCCCCTGTGTCTTGCTCAAGGACACAATGGTGGAGATGTAACGTACTTCCATATACCTCCTTTCCCCTGTTTGTCCTCAGGCCCTGGTGGTGTCTAACGAGGCGCGTAAAGAGACGACCGTTGGAGAGACGGTGAACTTGATGTCTGCAGACGCCCAACGCTTCAACGACGTGACAAACTTCATCCACCTGCTGTGGTCGTGTCCCCTGCAGATCGTCCTGTCCATAGTGTTTCTCTGGATGGAGCTGGGACCCTCTGTGCTAGCGGGGCTGGCTGTCATGGTGCTAATGGGGCCCATCAACGGACTGCTAGCTACCAAGGCCAGGAAAATACAGGTGAGCAGAATTTTTTTTAATTTAATTTTATAATTTTTTATTATTTTCTTTTATTTAGGTGAGCAGAATAGGAAAACATAAATACATTTGAATTTAAAAAAATATATGTATTTTTTTAATTACTATTATTATTATTATTAAACAGAAGGTCTCACACTTTTTATACACAGCAATTATAATAGAGATACACTGTTTTGTTTTACATTGAATTAAGAACTCAAACACTTATTTTGTCTCTCCTCAAGTCCTTGTAAAGTCTTCTTATTAGATTTGAAAAAATTAAATAAAAATCAACTTAAATAAAGTCAACAGCAACGTATGTTACCTAATAAGCATTCCTTTATTCATGAAATACAAAGGCAGTCACTTCACAAGATGCTCCACGTTCCTCATTTCAAAACAGGCACAATATCATCACATCATATCCTGAATAACAAACAGACTTTTATATATATATATTTATTTTTAATATATTTGTTTACTTGGCCATGAGGCTTTCTGAGTGCTTTGCTTCCATCACAAAATATTCCTT
>OX442358.1:28669957-28682457 GCA_949357725.1 Hyperoplus immaculatus | reverse complement strand
GTAGGGTTAGACAGTGAGACCATAAAACACTCTTTCTGCCTTTTCTCAGGCTAGGATGAACCGATTTAAAACATGTTTGCACATTTATACTTCTTAGGATCTCCGAGTTCAATACACCTTCATATTCCAACCGGTGAAGTAGGCCTTTAACTTAACTTAACTTAACTTAACTTAACTTAACTTAACTTAACTTAACTTAACTTACCTCTCTCGTCCACCAGATTCTGAAGCTGTATGCGTGGGAGCCGTCCTTCCAGGACCAGGTGGAGGACATCCGTGGCGAGGAGCTGAAGGTCATGAAGAAGTTTGCCTACCTCACGTCTGTCTCCACCTTCATCTTCAGCTGTGCTCCTTCTCTGGTGAGTACTGGGTGGGACGGATGGCCTAGAGGAAAGAGGGGCCGACCAGTAACTATGAGGTTTCTGGATCCATCTCCGGCACCGAGCAGGAGGGTGTTAAAATAGAGGAACTCAACTCAACTTAACATAACTTAACTGACTGGGTGGATCTGAGCCTGTGACGTAACATCAGCCCATTATGTAATAACTGGTCGATAATCTAACAAAAGGCTGATTGCGTATTGTTTAAAGTTTTTTGTAAATATCTGTGTTAAATCACTCTATACTCATACTGCAATCTCTTAAACAGTGGGCACAGTTCATGACACATGTATCCCAGTCATTCAGCTTTGCAGTAGTTGCCAGTTAAAATTGCGAGTATCCCTCTAGTTTTTATCCAAAGGTTCAAATCCGACTCATGGACCTTTATTGCATGTCACCCCCCCCCCCCCTCTCTCTCTCTCTCTGTCTCCCCATTGCAACTCTGTACTGTCTAATAAAGCTTGAAAATGCCAAAAAAAAATCTTTATAGGCATATGTTTGAGTAGAATGAACATTTTGGTTTTATAATATAAACTACTAACAACATTTCTACCAAATTCACAATAAGAATATTGTCATTAAATTAAGTTGTGTATGTAGAGATGAAGATTTAAGAACAGTCCGGAATTGTCTCTTAATTTTTTCTCCCACCCTGTCTTTTCCCCAGGTCTCTCTGGCCTCGTTTGCGGTGTTCGTAGCGGTGAGTCCGGATAACGTCCTGACGGCAGAGAAAGCTTTCACCTCCATCTCCCTGTTCAACATCCTGCGCTTCCCTCTGGCCATGCTGCCCATGCTCATCGCTGCTATCGTTCAGGTGAGTAACAAAAACACTATGGATGGACGGATGGATGGATGGATGGATGGATGGACGGATGGATGGATAGATAGACAGACAGACAGACAGACAGACTGACAGACAGACAGACAGACAGACATATAGAGTAGATACTGAAGATAGATTATTCATCCATCCCTTTGGTGAAATTCATGTATCCAGTTGCTCACGTTGTCAGACAACAGACAATCAACAACTGACAAACAATACAACTCAATAAAAAAGGAGCAATTTTAAACATAATTAAAAATTGCAAGGTATATTGCTTGATTGGATATGAATAAATAAATAAATATTGCACTATTGCACATTAAACCCAAACCTACAGAAAACCCTCTAACGTGTTCTTTGACCCTTCAGACGGCTGTGTCTAAGAGACGTCTGGAGAAGTTCCTGGGAGGGGAAGACCTGGACGAAGGCATTGTGCGCCACGACCCCAGTTTCAGTACGTTTAACATCAGTGTATTTACTTACACACACACACACACACACACACACACACATACAGAGAGACAGACAGACAGACAGACAGACAGACACAGACAGACAGATACAGTAGATACACAGACACACACACACACACACACACACACACACACACACACACACACAGACACATACACAGACACAGACACAGACACACACACACAGACACAGACACAGACACACACACACACACACACACACACACACAGACACAGACACAGTCACAGACACACACACATACACACACACACACACACACACACACACACACACACACACACACACACAGATACAGACACAGACACAGACAGACAGACAGACAGATACAGTAGATACACAGACACGCACATATACACACACACACACACACACACAAAGAGCAAACCACTCACACAAACACACACACACACACACACACACACACACACACACACACACACACACACACACACACACACACACCATCAGTATATATTTTCACATTTTAGTGGAGCGGCTAAGTGCTTACTTTCATCCAAATCTTTCAGTTGATACGAGCATGAAAATTGGCATGAGCAGTCTCCACGGGTCACTTGAACAGAACACTGTCCGAGACATTTGAAATTCCAGGATAAAAAAAATGTTCTAATAGAAATATAATGGGTTTTTTCATGAACATTATTATTATTTTTTTTTACTTCACTGTCTCGGACAATTTTCTCGTCAAGTGACCCACGGAGTCTGCTCATGGCAATTGTCATGCTTTTATCACACATTGAAAGATTGGAGCACTTAGCCGCTCCACTATCTTCCTCCACTGAACAATAAAACTTAAAGGTGCTGTCAGCCATTTCTGGTGACCGTCAAAATCACTTTATGTCAAAATCAGTGAATATCTCCTCACCATCCGCTACCTACGTGTGTGTGTGTGTGTGTGTGTGCGCGCTTGGTGAAAAAGTTGGTGTCAGTATACAGCCTAGGCTCTGTAAACTGGTATGTAAACAAAGGCGGGCCACTGTAGCTGACTACAACTTCTGTGTACAGAGCCTAGGCTGTGTATTAACACTAGATTTGTGTTTCATAGCACACACAGTACAGACAGGAAATTAATTGTGAGAAGATATTCACTGATTTTGACAACATGTGATTTGGAGAACAAAAAGCGTTTCTCTAGAATCACTGACTCCACCTTTATTCACCAGTTTGTTGCTAAGCGACACATATCTGTCTATCTGTCTGTTTTGATGTCACTGTTCTGTGTTGATAGCGATTGATCTCTCCAGGATAAATAAAAGTTAAATATAAAAATAAATAAAAAATGTTTGTTTTCATCTTTCAGACACCGCCATCAGTGTATGTGACGGTTCCTTCGCTTGGGAGAAAGATTCTGAGCCTCTGCTGAAAAAGTACGTGTGTGTGTGTGTGTGTGTGTGTGTGTGTGTGTGTGTGTGTGTGTGTGTGTGTGTGTGTGTGTGTGTGTGTGTGTGTGTTGAGTTAAAAAACACAATACTGACTGTCAAGTAGTTTAGTCGTTTACCTTCAGGTTGACTTGGTCACATCATTGCCAATTATAATTACTCATTTAATTAAATTGAGCTCATGTAGATCACTCATTTTGATTGATAATTTGGAACCATGCATTTTCAATAATTAATAGAATAAACTATATACATTGTACATCACCGTTGAATTTGACAGAGAGTAAATGTATAAAATCTCATAAACAAATTGTCCCATATACATTTAAAGCTTCAGGCTCTTAAAAATGTTGAACTTTTTATGTTGAAAGTGCTGAAGAAGTGCTTGAAATGTACTGTTAAAAAGCTGTACGAACCCTGTAAGTTACACATTTGGATCTACGCTGAATGGCTTGCAACACTTTGTCCCCACTGTATGTACCTGCATTGACCTCGTTCGTTCTGTGTGTGTCTGGCAGTGTGTCGTTGGACATTAAGCCCGGGCGTCTGGTGGCTGTGGTGGGAGCGGTGGGCTCGGGGAAGAGCTCTCTTATGTCCGCCCTCCTGGGAGAAATGCACAGCACCAAAGGATTCATCAACATAAAGGTACAACTCACTCACTCACTCACTCACTCACTCACTCACTCACTCACTCACTCACTCACTCACTCACTCACTCACTCACTCACTCACTCACACCAGCTGTTTTTCTCTTTCTTCCACTGTTCTTTGATGTCTCTACTTTTTCCATCCTACCATCATCTCTAAATTTTTTAAAATTAATTGAATGTATTTCCCCACCTTTATTCATACAGTTTAATCCCATTTCGACCTGTTCAAATTTACACATTACAATCCACACACCGATAGCAGGCTAACTATCGACATTCACACGAGGCAAGGTGGGTGAAGTGCCTTGCCCAAGGACACAACAACCTTGACACAAGTGACAGGGCGGGGATCGAACCACCAACCCTTCGATCATTGGCCGACCCGCTCTACCACCTGAGCCACAGTCGCACCAAACTATCCCAAGATGCCTGTATTCACCCTAGAATTCAAAAAGACAAACATAGCATAACACACATACACATACACGCATACATGAAAGTACGTAATCTTTACATTAGGAAATCATATATTTACCCAAATTCATATTAAATAATGAATCCTATTGCAGGACATAAAACATATTCAAAAAGGAATTAGTGAGGTGACACCTTATCAACATCTTCGTTTCTGTCTAACTATAATACAGGTGCATCTAAAAACATTACACTATAAATGAAAAGTTCATTTTTTTCAATAATTAAAAGGTGCAAGGAGGAATTTTTAAATATTTCTGAAACAGTCTAATTTTTCCTCTGATGATCTTAAATTACATGTAACAGCAAACGAAAACCATCGGTGCAAAGAACGCTATTTTTAAAAAGTTTTTCTCATTTAGCGGTTAGTATAAACATAAAAAAACATTCACCAAACGTTCGCTAGGAAATGACCTCATGTGCTTTTAATTAAAAAGGTGAAACTTTCATTTTAACTTGGAATTCATTACATGAAGTGAAACGAATGTAGAATGAACATACTTTTATGACATATAGGTCGACATTTCTCTATTATAACTGCTTCTTTTTAATTGGTTTTATGTAATGTTATGATAGTTTGAGATACTGTATTGTTAAATTGCATGAACTGTAGGCCGCAATTATCGCAAATCACAATCATATCATCGACATATTTCGCTTTGTGTAATGAATGTAGAATATTATGAAAGGAACTTTTCAACGATGTCAGACTTCTTTAGAAGAATGTGTAGTGTGTTTTCCAAAGGACATACAGTATGATGTGTCAGTTAAAATGACTCCTTTCAAACCATGAATGAAGTCTCACATAGATTAGATGGTAAGAAGATGTTTCTTCTTATTATTGAATAATTATTTCATCTCAGGGAACAAAAGGGATTCAAGAGTGCTCTCGCTCTCTCTCTGTCTCTGTCTCTCTCTCGCTCTGTCTCTGTCTGTCGCTCTCTCTCTCTTTCCGCCCTCTCTCTCTTTCTCTCTCTCTCCTTCTCTCTCTCTCTTCCCCCCTCCCTCTCTCTCTCTCTCACTCTCCCTCTCTTCCCCCCCTCTTTCTCTCTCTCTCTCTCTCTGTCTCTCCCTCTCTTCCCCCCCTCTTTCTCTCTCTCGCTCTGTCTCTGTCTGTCGCTCTGTCTCTGTCTGTCGCTCTGTCTCTCTTTCCGCCCTCTCTCTCTTTCTCTCTCTCTCCTTCTCTCTCTCTCTCTTCCCCCCTCCCTCTCTCTCTCTCACTCTCCCCCTCTTCCCCCCTCTTTCTCTCTCTCTCTCTCTCTGTCTCTCTCTCTCTCTCCCTCTCTCTCTCTCTCCCTCTTTCTCTGTTAATTTAATTCAATTCAACTCTTTGGCATGGCTTTACAAAGACACATCTTTCTCTCTCTTTCTCATTGTTCAAAGTCATAACTCTTCAGGATGTGAAACGTTTCAGTTTGTCTGTGATGCTTTTTATGCACCGTTTCCGACAGTTTTTTATGATAAAAAAAAACAAATTGTACGTTTTCCAAGTTCCATTCACAATATATCTCCGCCTACACAAAAGGAAAGAAAAAAGTGGTTCTCTCTTTGATTTGATTTCCAGATATGTCTTTGTTTTCGTTTTCTTAAGAAATTGAAAGCCCATATTTCAAACCCCACTTACCCAACAAAGTACAAACAACCTCTAAGAACAAATTGATCCGCTTGTCCTTTGACAAAGGAATAACATGGAACCTTTCATAGTCTCCCAGGAGAAATCTTCTTTGGACCGAATAGAAATGCAGTCGAATAAGACCTTCCAACCTTTTTCGAAGAAAGGTGTTGTGGATAAAATGTTCGCCCATGTGGTGTGATGCCTGTCTTCACTTGGCAGGGGGTATAGTTTCAAGATTGTGAAGAAAGCAACTGGCAGAGACACAAATAAATGGTAAATGGACTTATACAGCGCTTTGTAGTCGATTTTCTCAGCCCCAAAGTGCTTTACATTTCTTACCATATTCACCCATTCACACACTCATTCATACACCGATGGCAGTAGCTGCCATGCAAGGCGCTCTCTGAACCATCGGGAGCAATGTGAGATTCAGTGTCTCTTTGCCCAGGGACACTTTGACATGTGGCGGGGAGACGGGGGATCAAACCTCCGACCCTGCAGTGGACGACCGCCCTACACACTTCGCCACTGCCTCCCCAGTAGTGCAAAGACACAGTGCATATAAATGTGTAGATATGAGGTGCATAAAAATAAAGTCAATTTATAATGCAAAATAGGATATGGATTCAAGACGTTTTCAGTCATGCACAACAATTACAGCAGTAGTCATTGGCAAATAAGTCTGAATTGCCATTCTGGGATAACAGTTGTTTGAATTTACACACACACAAACACACCCACGCACGCACGCACGCACGCACACACACACAAACACACACACACATACACACACTAACCAGCTGGTATTCTCCTCCACTGTTCTTTGATGTCTCTACTTTTTCTCTCTCTACCGTCATCATTCGTGTGAATGTCGATAGTTAGCCTGCTATCGGTGTATGAATGTGTGTGGGAATGGTAACGTGTAAATGGGAACCGGTCTCCCTTGCAAAAGAGTCTCTGGTCTCAATGGGATTTACCAATAAATAAAGGTTCAAAATATAAAAAATAAAATAAAAAATCACTAAATAGTTTGAATATAAGTGAATGTATTTTTTCCGTACAGGGTTCTCTGGCGTTTGTGCCTCAGCAGGCGTGGATTCAGAATGCCACTCTGCGGGACAACATCCTGTTTGGTTCAGCCCACGAGGAAGCCAAGCTGCAGGAGGTCATCCAGGCTTGTGCTCTGACCCCAGACCTGGAACTACTGCCCGGGGGGGTCCTCACCGAGATAGGGGAGAAGGTAGGGAATAACCCTGCGTTCCGAATCGCATACTCTTTCTTTTTTCTATTCTACATACTACATCCGACGATAAAAAGAATCTAGTTAGGATGCAGTAGGCATACTATTGGGACATACTTTTACTCTTTTATTTCATCATAACATTGCGCCTTGAACTTGCCTCTTGCTTTTATATCCGTCGCATCCCCGTTTGTTTTCATATGGAGGCTTCGTCGATGTGACGTCACTTCACGTGCAGTTTTCAACACTAACAATCTTGACCGGATGAAGTAGGACATCCGGGTGCTTCTAACCATCCTGAATCTGGCCACAAGAATCGGGACATCCTAAATCTTTTTTCCACATACTATATAGTAGAAAGTATGCGATTCGGAACGCTTTTTTTTATTTTTTATTTATATAACCTCAAAAGATCAATTGAGGGTCGACCCTCTTTTAGTACAATGACTTCGAGTTATAAACATACAATACACAATATACAATGAAAATACACAAAAAGCTTACGAAGAGACAAAAATAATTAAAAACATTCAGATCAATTGAATGAAGCAGAACAATAGCCTAATTAAAACAGTTACAAGTGGAATGGGACCGATTCAAAATAATATGTTTAAATTGGTTAACAGTTATGATTTATATTGTGACACCCTCTACCCTTGGACCCTTAGCTCGAATTGTGATGTCTATTTCAGATAAATCTAATTAAATATGTAAGGGATAAAGTATAGCGAACGGGTCACTTGCTAGAAATAAAGACCGACAAGCTGAACAGGAGCCCGACGCGCAGCGGAGGGCTCTTGTTCAGCTTGAAGGTCTTTATTTCTAGCAAGTGACCCGTTCGCTATACTTTATCCCGCTTATTACATGGCTACTACAAAAAATAAAGCAATACATTTTAGCAACATGTTGTTTTTATGGTTTTAACAGCCAAAAACAGTCCGCTACACGGTCGGAACTCACTCAGTAGCAACGGTAACTATGTCAAGCTGCGGCCAACCTAGAAGAGTTTAACAAAAAACAACTCGTTTCCCTAGCAACCCTGAGACCTTGTCTAACAACTGGAATAGTCATTGCAAACCCACTAGGTTCTTATGTAATGAAAACGTTGTTTAATACACCAGTAAATAGGAGCGACCAAGGATACGACCTAGTAACGGGGGAAATTGGGGAATAGTCTGCTCGCCCCGCTAGACTGTCTGCTTCAGCTGACCGGAGGCTCCGGCTCAGCTGTTAGCTAGAGCTACTGTTTTGCTAACACAACTCAAGACTCGCACACTCTACAAATAATAATTGTAATCGGCCAATATGTTTAACAAGAGCTCCATCTAGCTAACAAGCATCATCCCCCAACATAAATAACACAATTCACGAAGAAAATGACTGCGGAACAGTTAGCCTACATTGCGGGCTGCAGCCTGAAGTTACTGTCTAACTGTTTTTGGACATTTCAAACCTTTTAGTGTCTGATGTGGGTCTCTCCGACCATTCATGTTTGTTTTTTGGGAGTACAATATCTTTGAACACAACTGCAAAAACAAAGGTTATCAAAAAACGGTATATTACTGAAAACACGAGTGAACAATTTATCCAGGCATTTTCTCTGTCCCCGCTCCTCCCCTGTATCTCAGTTAATGAGCTTGTATGTAACTTCAACTCAAAAATTACAAATGTTATCGATGCTATTGCACCCACCAAGGTGAAAATCATCTCTGGTAAAAAAAGGTCCCCCTGGAGAAATACCCCTCAGGTCAGAATTGAAAAAAGAGAGTGCCGTAAAGCAGAACGCAGGTGGCGAAAAACAAATCTAAATGTTCACTATAACATCTTCAAAGAGAAACTACGCACGTTTAATCTAGAACTAAGAAATGCAAGACAGTCTTTCTTCTCTGACATCATCACCAAAAACAGCAACAATGCACATGCCCTGTTTGCTGCTGTTGACAGGCTAACAAACCCTCCTGTGTCAGTAGCGTCTGAGCATCTTTCCACGAGGGCCTGCAATGAATTTGCCTCCTTCTTTACTGAGAAAATTCATAAAATAAGACAAGCTGTCACTGCATCAATACCAGGTTCAAGATATGTTTTATCTCTGTACCCATTTAAAACAAATTCAGATGCCATGACAGAGTTTTTTCTGATAAACAAGAAAAACCTGGATGACATTATACAACACCTGAACTCCTCCTCCTGTTGCCTTGACATTCTGCCCACAGGCTTCTTTAAAACTGTTTTTAGCTGTATGGCCTCAGATGTCCTAGAAATTGTCAATATGTCCCTTCGCACTGGTGTATTCCCACAGGCCCTGAAAACAGCTGTCATCAAGCCACTCCTAAAAAAGAAAAATCTAGATACATCACTCATGAACAATTATAGGCCGATATCCAACCTACCATTTTTAAGCAAGATCATTGAAAAAGCTGTTCATCATCAGCTAAATAACTACTTAGCAATGAATAACTGCTTTGATGTCTTTCAGTCAGGTTTTCGACAACACCACAGCACTGAGACTGCTCTGGTTAAGGTCCTCAATGACATCCACTTAAACACAGACAGTGGCAAAAGCTCTGTATTAGTTTTATTGGATCTCAGTGCTGCGTTCGACACAGTTGACCACAGCATATTGCTAGATCGACTTGCAAACTGGGTTGGACTTTCTGGAACTGTGCTAAACTGGTTTGAATCATACTTAAAGGAAAGAGACTACTATGTGTCAACAGGCAATTTCACATCCGAGCGAACAAATATTACATGCGGGGTCCCCCAAGGTTCCATTCTTGGGCCTCTTCTGTTTAACATATACATGCTACCGCTAGCTCAGATTATGAACAAAAACAAATTATGCTACCATAATTATGCAGACGACACACACATTTACATAACCATATCACCAGGAGACTATGGTCCGATTCAAGCACTAAGTAAATGCATTGAACAAATCAATGACTGGATGTGCCAAAACTTTCTTCAATTAAACAGCGACAAAACTGAAGTAATTGTCTTTGGTGCCAGGGATGAACAATCAAAAGTCAGCGCACAGCTTAAATCTGTTATGTTAGAAAGCACACACCAAGCTAGAAATCTTGGAGTAGTGATAGATTCCGACTTGAATTTCAAAAAACACATTAAATCAATTACTAAGTCAGCCTACTACCACCTTAAAAATATATCGAGAATTAAAGGGCTAATATCTCAGCAGGACTTAGAAAAACTTGTCCATGCATTTATTTTTAGTAGACTTGACTACTGTAATAGTGTCTTTGCAGGCCTTCCTAAAAAATCAATCAGACAGCTTCAGCTAATTCAGAACGCTGCTGCTCGAGTCCTCACTAGGACCAAAAAAGTAGATCACATTACCCCAGTTCTTAGGTCTTTACACTGGCTTCCTGTCACTCAAAGAATTGATTTTAAAATATCGATGATGGTCTACAAAGCCTTAAATGGTTTAGGGCCAAAATACATTACTGATCTGCTGATACGTTATGAGCCGCCCAGAGCCCTTAGGTCGTCTGGGACAGGTCTTTTAAAAGTCCCCAGAGCTAGGACTAAACAGGGAGAGGCGGCATTCAGCGTTTATGCGCCCAATGTCTGGAACGGACTGCCAGAGAGTCTGAGGTCCGCTGAGACTCTCAGCTCTTTTAAATCGGGTCTCAAAACGTTCTTGTTTCCCTTTTAACCTGTAATTTTTTTTTTTTTTTTTTTTTTTTTTTTTTTTTGGTAAAATGTTTTAATTCTTTTATTTAAATGTTGTATTTTTATCCATGTTTTAAATTTGTTCATTTTTTTTTTTTTTTTTTTTTTTTTTTTTGTATTTGTATTCTTTATTTGATTTTAACCCTGTGAAGCACCTTGAGTGGCCCTGTGCCTGAAATGTGCTCTATAAATAAAATTGCCTTGCCTTGCCTTGCCTTGTTAATATGCGGCCAAAGTAGCCTACTCACGTCGTGTTGACTGGAGTCCTGTCGGACATTAACCATGACTCCTGTGTTCCCTGCTCTCCTGATACATGCAAAGTCATGTTGAAAAAGTATTCCAGTGTTTTTCTGAACGAGTAGTAGCCCTGTTTGTGGACGTCTATCCATCAAAACTGTGACGTAGGTCCTTAGCAACGGCCCTTGACAGCGGTCTGCTAGCTGGAAATAACAGACCTGTAGAATGCTGTGATTTACATAGGATTCTCAAAGTGCCATGTAATAAAGTTTTAAAACATACAGTATATGACATCCTCTCATCTCCTCTTGTTTTAAGCCTGCATGGCACTTTGTCAACTATGGTGGTTTTAAATGTGCTTCAACCCTTCACGTCTCCTCTGTCCCCAGGGCATCAACCTGTCTGGGGGTCAGAAGCAGCGTGTGAGCCTGGCCCGGGCGACATACAGCCAGGCTGATATCTTTCTGCTGGACGACCCGCTGTCGGCTGTGGACTCACACGTGGGGAAACATCTGTTTGACGAAGTGATCGGACCCAATGGAATACTCAAAGACAAGGTTTGTGTTAAGCCTATAGTATACTGTTAGGCATGGAGCGGTATGAAATGGTCTGGAACTACTTTTTATATATATATAATAAATCAAATAGATTATATATGATATACTGTATATTTAAAGGTGCAGTGTGTAATATGACATCATCAAGTAAGTTCTGAAAGTTCTAGAATGCAACGCTCCCTGGGTAACCCCACCCCTTTCGAATAATAACAGAAGCTACAGTGACCTTCAAGGACTAGAACAATTCTACATTTTAAACAATGCACCTGATGACATTCCAACTATGACACTTACAAAATGGCGGTGACAAGGCCTTGGTCCAAAGTATGGAGAAATATGGACATATATGAGACCCTTTCTAAGGAAAACAATTATAATTCTAAAAAAAAAAACAGCTATTTTGCACTAAATTAAATGTACTTATGGATATTATAATTATTTTCTACAAAATCTGCTAGGAAATAAAACCCAAAATTCTACACACTGCAGGTTTAATATGTTGTCTAGAATAATAGCGGAGCGGCTAAGTGCTAATATCTTTCAATTTGTGATACAATCGTGAACATTGGCCTGAGCAGTCACCATGGGTCACTTGACAAGAAAATTGTCCAAAACAATGAAATGAAAAAAATAAAAAAGTGTATGCAAAAACACAATACATTTCTACGATATATTTTCAAATTCACAATTTCAAATGTCTCAGACAATGTTTCTTGTCAAGTGTCACCATGGAGACTGCTCAGGCCAATTCTCACGCTTGTATCATCAACTGAAAGATTCTGACGAAAATAAGCACTTAGCCGCTCCACTGTAAGGAAAGGAGCCCGTGGCAATGGGAATTTTGGATAATTTCATCCTTACCTTACTTCTCAGAGGTCTAAATAGGACACTGGGCTATGTGGCTATGGCTGTATACTTTATGTATGTACTGGAATGTTA
>OX442358.1:28572457-28664957 GCA_949357725.1 Hyperoplus immaculatus | reverse complement strand
AATAATAATAATAATAATAATAATAATAATAATAATAATAGATCAAATGTATATATTTTATGTACATACATTTATATATTTCCCAGTGCTCAAAGACACTTCACAATCGCTCCACAAACTAAATAATAGAAAAAAAGAAAGAAAAAAAACGAAAGAAAATTAAACAACAAAATGTAAAGTTTAAAGGTTATAAGCAAGGGTGAAAAGGTGTGTTTTAAGGGCTGTTTTTGAGAGAGTGTTGGCATGGCGGATGTCGTTGGGGAGGGCAGTAGTATTTTATTTAATGTCATTTTCAAGCTCTATTTGACAGTATGGATTGATTGATTGATTTAAATTTATTTCGAACATGTAAAAGAAAACCAAAATGATCAAACAGAAAATAATGATGTTGCACAAAATAGAAAAGCATAACTAGGTGTGTGTGTGTGTGTGTGTGTGTGTGCATAATTAGATACAGGAATGACAAACACTTGATCATTGTAGCAACATGTTTAAAAAGGAGAGGGAAAAAGTTTACACTTATTTAATCCCACCCTTTTTCCTTTACTCTGTTCCATCTCATTGTAATTAAGCTTCCCTAATCATGGAGAGCAACTGAGTTGAAATAGGGAGACAGAGAGAGAGAGGGAGAGAGGGGATGACATGCAGTAAACCCAGTAAAAGTACTGAGTCCATATATTACGCGCTCTACCCACTACCCCTCAAGAGCGACCCCATGATTACTATTTCTGATGAGTTTTCTACAAATGTTTAATTTCATTTCATTTACCTTTATTTAATCTTGAGAGATCGATTGAAGGCTGACCCTCATTTGTGACATTTCATGGGTTGAAGTGAAATGCCAAATGAGTGCGTGTAATTTTCCTCTGCTCTTCAAGTGAAAGGAACATTCCTGTGTGAGTGCACACTGTGTCGTTTTACATATTAATTGTAATTCAGACACCTTCGTTTCATTTCATAAATACTATGTACAGGTCTTAAAATGGATTTTCAGCATGTACCATAAATCAGACGACTAACAGCAAAGGAACAAATCCTTTTGTTTAAACCTTAAGAATTGTTCCAAGAATGAATGAGGAAAGTTTAGTTGATGTAAGTGCTTTAGAAGTTGAGATTTTTGCTTCAGAGTATTAAAAAAAAAAGCTAATGTTGAGATAATTGCTGTTGAAGATGGTTGTACCGGCGAAATACACAGACGCAAACAGACAAGATTTAATCAACTAAACACATAAATGTACATTTTGGACCATTTATTTATACTAGTATGAAAGAAGACTATTATGTTATTGAAGCAGAGCTGTCTGGCCTGAATTTTTTATTTCCCAGAGAGAGTTCTAAGTTCATGTTGAAGTCTTGATTGAGTCGCCATGCTGCCAGACACGATCTTGACATATTACCTCTGTCTCTGTGTAATTGTGATTGGAGCACCAGTTTTCTGCTTTAAAGTGGTTTCGATTTATTATCCAATATTTAGGTGCTCTGTCCATTTTATGAGTGTTCTGAATGCTGTTTGCTCTGTGCTGAAATGCAATCCGGTGTTAATACACACCCTAGACTCTGTAAACTGGTGTGTTAAAGGTTATGTAAACAAAGAGGGGCCCACCTTAGATAGTCTACAACATGCTCGTTTACAGTATTTTTTTGTTCAGTGCACACACAGTACGGACAGGTAGCACATCGCAAGGAGATGTTCACCGATTTTTGACAACAACTGAGAACAACATTGTCCACAATCAAAACTAGATTGGATTAAGACATGTATCGAACTAGACACTCGAACGGACCGTGTCACTTGTCTGAGTATACATGGCCTTTCAGGAATCGGATAAATGTCCGATGCATGGCTGTCTCCACTATGCTAGGTGGCGCTGTAGCCCTTTCAACCATGCTTTCAACAAGTGGTTTTAGAGCCACGTCCGGTTCCCTTCCGGCACTAACCCATGGTGTAGTGTCGCCCATAGACATAATATTATGTCAAGTTTATTTCTATAGCACAATTCAGACACAAGGCCATTCAATGTGCTTTACAAGATTAAAATACATACAAGTATAGAATACATGTTGGAAAAGTAAATGAAATGTAAAACATTTGAATTAAATCAAAATGACAGGTTAAAGGGGAAACAGAAAAGTCTTCAGATTTGATTTAAAGGAGCTTCAGATGTGAGTTGGTCTGTTGTGAGACATTTCTGAGCTCGAGATAGTTTCAAGCAAAACAGATCTTTTCAGTAGTAAAGGAGAAAAACACTTTCTATGTTTACTCCAAGGATGAGTTTCTGGCTTCATCTCTTTATTCCCATCCCTCAGTATATAGCGCTTTTTAGACCATTTTCTCAGCCCCAAAGCGCTTTATATTTCTTACCACATTTACTCATTCATACACACACTCATACACCGATCGCAGTAGCTGCCATGCAAGGCGCTCTCTGAACCATCGGGAGCAATTTAGGGTTCAGTGTCTTGCTCAGGGACACTTTGAAATGTGGCGGGTAGGCGGGGGATCGAACCACTGACCCTATAACCCAGTGGACGACCGTCCTACCTACTTCGCCACAGCCGCCCCTAATTTCCGGAAATTCCATAAATCATAGAATATACAGTATCTCACAAAAGTGAGTACACCCCTAACATTTCTTCAAATATTTCATTATATCTTTCCATGCGACAACACTGAATAAATGACACTTTGATACAATGTCAAGTAGTCAGTGTACAGCTTGTATAACAGTGTAAATTTACTGTCCCCTCAAAATAACTCGACACACAGCCATTAATGTCTAAACTGCTGGCAACAAAAGTGAGTACACCCCTAAGAAAAAATGTCCAAATTGGGCCCAAAGTGTCAATATTTTGTTTTGCCATCATTATTTTCTAGCACTGCCTTAACCCTCTTGGGCATGTAGTTCACTAGAGCTTCACAGGTTGCAACTGGAACCCTCTTCTACCCATTCATGACGACATCAAGGAGCTGGTGGATATTAGAGTCCTTGCGCTCCTCCATCTCCCGTTTTAGGATGCCCCAAAGATGCTCAATAGGGTTTAAGACTGGAGACATGCTTGGCCAGTCCATAACCTTTACCCTCAGCTTCTTTAACAAGCCAGTGGTCGTTCGGAGGGGTGTTTGGGGTCGTTATCATGTTGCAGTACTGCCCTGCGGCCCAGTTTATGAAGGGAGGGGATCATGCTCTGCTTCAGTATGTCACAGTACATGTTAGAATTCAATGAACTGTAGATCCCCAGTGCTGGCAGCACTCATGCAGCCCCAGACCATGACACTCCAACCACCATGCTTGACTCTAGGCAAGACACACTTGTCTTTGTACTCCTCACCTGGTTGCCGCTCCACACTCTTAACACCATCTGAACCAAATAAATGTATTTTGGTCTCATCAGACCACAGGACATGGTTGCAGTAATCCATGTCCGTAGTCTGTTTGTCTTCAGCAAACTTTTTGTGGGGTTTCTTGTGCATCATCTTTAGAATAGGCTTCCTTCTGGGATGACAACCATGCAGACCAGTATGATGCAGAGTGCGGCGTATGGTCTGAGCACTGACAGGTTGACCCCCCACCCCTTCAAGCCCTTCAGCAATGCTGGCAGCACTCATACGTCTATTTTCCAAAGCCAACCTCTGTGTACGACGCTGACCATGTGCACTCAACCTTCGTAAACTGGGCCGCAGGGTGGTATTGCAACATGATAACGACCCCAAACACACCTCCAAGACGACCAGTGGCTTGCTAAAAAAGCTGAGGGTAAAGGTTATGGCCTGGCCAAGCATGTCTCCAGACCTAAACCCTATTGAGCATCTTTGGGGCATCCTCAAATGGAAGGTGGAGGAACGCAAGGTCTTTAATATCCACCAGCTCTGTGATGCTGTCATAAATGGGTGGAAGAGGGTTCCAGTTGCAACCTGTGAAGCTCTAGTGAACTACATGCCCAAGAAGGTTAAGGCAGTGCTGGAAAATAATGGTGGCCACACAAAATATTTACACTTTGGGCCCAATTTGTAAATTTTTTCTAAGGGGTGTACTCACTTTTGTTGCCAGCAGTTTAGACATTAATGGTTGTGTGTCGAGTTATTTTGAGGGGACAGTAAATTTTCACTGTTATACAAGCTGTACACTGACTACTTTACATTGTATTAAAGTGTCATTTATTCAGTGTTGTCTCATGGAAAGATATAAAGAAAAATGTGAAGAAATGTGAGGGGTGTACTCACTTTTGTGAGATACTGTAATTTGGATTATTGTTATAATATTAAATTGTCTGTAGTTCTTGAAGTCCTCTTTTCATACCAGTATAAATAAAAGGTGCAATATGTCCATTTAGGCGTTTATTAAACCAAACCTTGTCTATTTGCGTCTGTATATTTTCTCTTGTACTTTGACTTCTAAAGCACTTACATCAACTAAACTTTCCATCACCATTCTTAGCACTATTCCGAAGGTTATTGCAGAAGGATTTGTTCATATGTTGTTAATTGTCTGATATATGAAACTATTCTTTTCCTAAAAACATGCCGAAAAAATGCATTCTTAAGACCTGTAGCTATAGTATATCAAGAGCAGCTGAAGCTTGGTCAGGATGAGTTTTTTAATTTTTGGGGGGATTTTTGCTTTTTATTAGACATATTAGGGAGACAGTGTCGAAATGGGGCAAAGAGGACATGCAGAGAACTGACCCGGGCAGGATTTGAACCCGGTTCCGCTGCGGGGCCTTGGTCCGGTTGGGGACGCCCTACCAACTGATCTATGGGCGCCCCCTTCTTTAGCGTTCTTTAGTGTTCATTAAGATCAGATCAGCTGATAGTTTACAAATCTTCAGCCGCAGCCTTAAAACACATCTCCTCAGACTGCACTTTGACAAAAAAAAAAAGAAAAAATAATTGCGCTTGTTACATCTCCATGTAGCACTTACGTGTGGCACCTTTTAGTTTAGTTTAGACATTAATTCTTATGAAGTATTAAAGTAGACCATGGTTGTGCACTTATCATTATCATTTCTTAAAAGGGCAAGCAAATTTCCCTATTAAATATCTCAACCAGTGTAGCAATTTAAATGAAAGGTTCCAAACTGAAAGGCAGATCATCGATAACGTGGGCTTCCCTTGTTTTGATGGGAATCATGTCACATTTTCTGTGAACCTTCATGAAAGGTAAAGGACCAACCACGTTGATTTTGGTAACCCTAAGAGATTTTCTGTAGCGCCACCACCTGGCAAAGGTTTGCATTTACGGACAAAAATTGTTAATTATTACCTTGACCTTGACCTAAATATGTTTCCTCAAACACTGGTCGTCTCAAAAGTGTCACCAAATGATTGGGCATGTCCACTTTAGTTGTAAATGACATATTATATGTTTTATTACATTGTATGGTTCCAAAATTATGAGAGTTTAAACATTATACCCAGCGGAATGTCGGCCATCTTGGATTTGGCGTCTCACGGCCGTCACGGGCAAAATCTGACTTCCCTCCACATCTTAAAATACACCTTATGGCATGTACTAACTATGTTAGAAATTTCATGCTTTTCTCAAAAAGTGCACAATTGTTATTATTAGGGTTGCAAAATTCCGGGAATTTTCAAAGTTGGAAACTTTCCATGGGAATTTATGGGAATTAACGGGAATTTTGGGAATTAACGGGAATAAACGGGAATTTACTAAATTTAAAGCAACCCAAATGCACTAAATTCTCCTAACTATGTTATTTCAGTCCAGGCAAACGTTCTAGACAGTAAAAAGCAGTTTTTTCAACTAAGTTTTAATATATTTTTGAACATTTAATTTCAAATCAGATTTTTTCAGAAGTTTATTGAGACACCCAACTTGATATCATACATTGATTTCTACTAGACCAGGTTTACAGAGGCTTCAACTGTGATTTTAAATATAGTTGGGGAAAATATATTTTAGCATAACCTTGACTAAAACAACCAGATTTTATTGAAGTACACTTGGCAAATTGCACATAGCACACATCCTACTGCAGGGGTACTGAGGCCACGCCCCCTACATGCTCTGTGCATTCCTCCATCACATGGGGTGCATTTGACTTTATTTATTGAATGGGTCGGGTCAGACAGATGAGTAATATTTTACTCGACATTCATCTTTTTGTTGTTCAGTGAAATTATTGATTGTTCATAAAATAATCAAAATTTGATAAAGTTCTTCTTACAAATAAATCTGTTCACATGTAATGTATTTTGATTGTATTATTTTGCATGGATGTCTGCCTATGACCAAAGATAGTGTTTAAATGTTTAGATTTAAGTTTGGTTATGAAAAAAAAATTATTTAAATTACCGCCATTTAGTTAATTCCTATCATTTCCAATTTTGAATATTCCCAAAATTCCCGAGCGAAAGTTCCAGTGGAAAGTTTCCGGAAACTTTCCGGTAATTTACCGGAAACTTTCCACCCCTTTGCAACCCTAGTTATTATTGTGTTGTTCTGACCTTCATTGTTGAATGCTTAATGGAAGTCGCTTTGGATAAAAGTGTCAGCTAAATAAAATGTATACTGTAAAGTGATGTAGCGGGAGAATCGAACAACACTATAGCAGCAATAATGCCTTCTGCTTGAAAGTAATACAATACATTGGAAAACATTTCCATAAGTAGAGAAAGTTGCCGTTAAGTGCCACCTCATTTCAGACCTGTGTGTAAAATGGATTTCACTTTGCGAAGGTATTTAAAAAAACTCTCTCTTTTCATTGCAGGTTTCTTTGTGTTCCTGGGGACACTTCTAATGGCCAACGCTTCGGTAGCTGCCTCCCGCATCCTGCATTCGGGACTTCTTAAGAACATACTGCGAGTTCCCATGGTGTTCTTTGACACTACGCCTATCGGGAGGGTTGTCAACCGCTTTGCAAAGGTAGCTGTCATGATGTTCCTTTTCTTTATTTTGCCCCCCTGTTGATTTTTTCTTGTCTTTCTTGCTATCCGTGACTTTGAAACTTCTACATTACATTAACTTGATTTTAAAGCTATAGGGCGTAACTTCTGCCGCTCCCCCATGAAGAATTCTGAGTAAATTCAATAACAGTGTTGGCGCATCTACATGAGGTAAATCCTTCGGTGATAGCGCATGGATTTCATACCTTCTGCTGTACGCCCAGGTTTTTTCTTAGCAGTAGAATAAATAACTGAAACATTTCTTGGGCTCTTCTTGGGATTTTTCTGAGCTCCTGCGTCAGTGTCAGGGGGGGGGGGGGGGGCGACACCAGTTTGTAAACGCTGCCATACTGAGAAATACAGAGAGAGTTTTGTGGAGCTGATAGGCTTAATAATTTTTTTGTCAATTCTTTTGGCGATGGCTTGGATGTAACCGACATTCATTTATATGCAAAAAATTACACACTATAGCTTTAATTTGTCCTCAAAGTCCTCTTAATTGGATACCAAGATAAACTGTATTATATCAGTCGGTTATTCAGCGGTAGGGCCAGAGCGAGTTTGTGTCCTCAACAAAAATTTCCATGTAGATTCTGCCTGCATGCATTCATCACCATGGTAATGTCACGGCCCCTGTTGGTGTGGGCAAGAGACCCCATGCACTCTTCCATGAAATGTGCTTGTTTGCACCGAAGTCATGGGTGTTACAGTCAATAACGTAACTGTGGCCAATAATGTCACGATTGTTATGATTTGCTATACAATAGAAGCTGATTATGAATTCAAGTCTAGTCGGGTCACTGTATTTAGATACTGTAGCACATTTACAAACAACAGAAAAAGACCCAAAGCGCTCTCCAGTCAAGGCAGATAAGATAGAAACTCCCGATAGAATAATCAAAATAGTGGATAGAGCGTGTACCATATCGACTCAGGACTCTTTGCAGTGGTCGCTGGTTCAAATCCGACCCGTGGACCTTTACTGCAGGTCATCCCCCCTCTCTCTCTGTCTCCCCATTTCAACTCTGTACTATCTAATAAAGCTTGAAAATGCCAAAAAAAAGGTATCTTTAAAAAATCGTTAGCCTTATAGCATAATTGCCTAAATCATATTTACTCTACTGTATTCTACATCTACTCTATTCTACATCTACTTTTCGTTAGCCTAATAGCGTAATTGCCTAAGACATATTTTAAGGGTTATAGAGTAGGGTAAAGTAGATGTAGAGTAGAGTAGATGTAGAATAGAGTAGATGTAGAGTAAAAGTAGTGTAGAGTAAATATATGGTTTAGGCAAATATGCTATGAGGCTAACGAAATACTAACTTTTCCCCTCCCTGTTTCTGAAGGACATTTTCACGGTGGACGAGGCGATCCCCCAGGTGCTCCGCTCGTGGTTCCTGTGTCTGTTGGGCGTTCTCGGGACGCTGTTTGTGATCTGTCTGGCAACACCATGGTTCACCATCATCATCCTGCCTCTGGCCGTGGTCTACTACTTAGTACAGGTAAGAAAAAAAAATATATAAATTATAATTTAAATTTTGAAATAAAGATTTGAGAAATATTGAAAAAGAAATGAATAAAAAACAAAAAAATTACAAAAAAAAAATATTATAAAATCTAAAATAAAAAAACTTATCAAAATGCTTTGAAAAGATAAAAAAAACGAGATCGGCGCACTCGACAACCAATTTTTTTTACAACACCAGTTGACCAAAGTGCTGTACAAAATTCGATACAAAACAGCATATAGGATACATGAGAAAAACCAAACGTAGGATACGTAGAATGAGGCAGTATTTATTTCATGAAACCCAACTGAAGAAGTGCAAACAGTGAATATCAAACACCAGAAAAAAACTTGTTTATATAGTAAAGAAAATGCCATTTAACCTACCGATTGTATTCTGTTTATTCCTACCACCCCTAGCGCCTCTACATAGCCACTTCGAGACAGCTGCGTCGGTTGGACTCGGTGTCTCGCTCTCCCATATACTCACACTTCAGTGAGACGGTGTCCGGTCTGTCTGTCATCAGAGCGTACGGCCATCAGGACCGGTTCCTCCAACACAACGAGAACACCATCGACGAAAACCTCAAGAGCGTGTACCCCTGGATAGTGTCAAACAGGTCAGACAAGTGTATTACATTACATTACATGTCACGCCATTTAGCAGACGATTTTATCCAAAGTGACTTACAACTGGAGCACACATTCATACACCGATAGCAGCAGCTACCACGCAGGGTGCAGGCTAACTATCGGGAGACATTTAGGGTTCAGTGTCTCTTTGCCCAGGGACACTTGGACATGTGGCGGGGAGACGGGGGATCGAACCACCAACCCTGTAGTTGAGGGTCGACCACTCTATCCACTGAGCTACATCCCCTCTACGCATGTACACGCAATTCACAAATCATCCACAAATCCATGCAAAACTTTTTTTTTATATAGCTCCTTTCACAGATATATAATCACAACGTGCTTTAAATTAAAGGTGCTCAGAGGAACTTTCAGTTTGTGTTAATACTTGCGCCCCCTTTGGACAAATGCGGTAGTGTTTTTACTACGCCAGCTGCTGTTGTTCCTGGGTGAGTGTAACTGGACAAAGGCATTAAAAAAAATAAATGTTTAATAAATTAAATGTTTGTGTGCTTGTAAACGATAAATAACACCCTTAATTTGAGTGTGTGTGTGTGTGTGTGTGTGTGTGTGTGTGTGTGTGTGTGTGTGTGTGTGTGCAGATGGCTGGCCATCCGACTGGAGTTCCTTGGGAACCTGGTTGTGTTTTTCTCGGCTCTGTTTGCCGTCCTCGCCAGAGAGTCTCTGGGTGGAGGACTGGTTGGTCTGTCCATCTCCTACGCCCTCAATGTAAGCTACACTTTGTGTTGACTCATTTGGCAATGGCTTGAACGTAACAACATTCATTTATTTAAAAAAAAATTACAGACTACTATAGCTTTAATTTGTACAAAGTCCTCAAAATTATAGATAAACTGTATTATATCAGTCGGCTTTTCAACTGCAGGGTCAGAGCAAGTTTGTGTCCTCAACAAAAATGTCCTTGTCAATTTTTAACATGTTTGCCGATGGCGTCAAGGTAACCGACATTCATTTATATGTATATGAAATACAGACCAAATGTTCAGTGTCTCTCGTTTTACTATCTAGAGGCATATGTTTGAGTAGAATGAACATTTTGGTTTAATAATATAAACTGCTGACAACATTTCTACCGAATTCACAGTACATTTTTTGTCATTTAGAGCATTTTCAATGAGTGATGTAGAGATGAAGATTTAAGAAAAATCCAGACTGGTCTCTTCATTTTTTCCGGAGCTGTATATTAATCTGAAAAAGTTACACACTATAATTTAATGATGATGATAATAAAGTATAATCACATTGCGAACACACATTCACTGCTGTATGGCTGTTGCAGGTGACACAAACACTCAACTGGCTGGTGAGGATGAACTCGGAGCTGGAGACTAATATCGTTGCCGTGGAGAGAGTGAGCGAATACTCCGAACTGGAGAACGAGGTTTGTGTGCGTTAATATGTCATAACAGAACACTCTGAGACCATTAGTACATTAGTAAAATAAACAGGAAGTTCTATATATATATATATATATATAAAAATCACTACACTTTGCTTTGAGTGGGTGAGACACTTTCCTATGGCTGACATTGTAGTTGCCGGACACATTATTTTTAATTTCCTTCCCTTTTTACCAGATGTAATTTTAGGAATGATTGTCGTTGGTCCGAATTCATATTTCATATTTTGAGGTTTATTTATTAAAAAAAAAGAGACATACTGTATATAGTGCATATTAATGAACACTTGAGATTATAGCTAGTGGTTCATGCATCCCTATCAGTGTGTGTCTTTTCACTATGTACAGTACAGGCATATGTTTGAGTAGAATGAACATTTTTGTTTTATAATATAAACTACTGACAACATTTCTACCAAATTCCAATAAATTGTTTTTGTCATTAAGAGCATTTTCAATAAGTTATTTAGAGATGAAGATTTAAGAAAAATCCAGACTTGTATCTTAATTTTTTCCAGAGCTGCATATCTATCTATCTATCTATCTATCTATCTATCTATCTATCTATCTATCTATCTATCTATCTATCTATCTATCTATCTATCTATCTATCTATCTATCTATCTATCTATCTATCTATCTATCTATCCCTCCCTCCCTCCCTCCAGCTCTCTCTCTCTATCTATCTATCTATCTATCTATCTATCTATCTATCTATCTATCTATCTATCTATCTATCTATCTATCTATCTATCTATCTATCCCTCTCTCCCTCCCTCCCTCCCTCCCTCCCTCCCTCCCTCCCTCCCTCCGTCCATCCATCCATCCATCCATCCATCCATCCATCCATCCATCCATCCATCCATCCATCCATCCATCCATCCATCCATCTATCTATCTATCTATCTATCTATCTATCTATCTATCTATCTATCTATCTATCTATCTATCTATCTATCTATCTATCTATCTATGTATCTATCTATCTATCTATCTATCCATCCATCCATCCTCTCACCCTCTCACACTGTGTCCCTTTTTGTCTACAGGCTAAGTGGGTGAGTGACAAGCGGCCTCCGGACAAGTGGCCGAGAGAAGGAAGACTTCAGTTTGAAAACTACAAGGTCCGCTACAGACCCGGGCTGGATCTGGTGCTGCACGGGATCACCTGCGACATCCACAGCACGGAGAAGGTGTGTGTGTGTGTGTGTGTGTGTGTGTGTGTGTGTGTGTGTGTGTGTGTGTGTGTGTGTGTGTGTGTGTGTGTGTGTGTGTGTGTGAGTGTGTGTGTCTTGAGACTGAGTAAAGAAGGTGTGTCAATACCTTTACCCTAACTCACATATAAGGGCATAATTTTGTGTGAGTGAGTGAGTGAGTGAGTGAGTGAGTGAGTGAGTGAGTGAGTGAGTGAGTGAGTGAGTGAGTGAGTGAGTGAGTGAGTGTGTGTGTGTGTGTGAGTGTGCGTCTGAGTCTGAGTGTGCGTGTGCGTGTGTGTGTGTGTTTGAGTTTAATCCCTTAAGAGTGAGGACATTTTGGCCGGTTCTCACTTTAGGACAGGTCTTTAAAGGGCTGTTTAAGGGTTAACACTAGGTTTTAAGGTTCAGGCATGAAAAAGGTTTATGTTAGGGTTAGTATAAGGGTTGAGGTTGCACACACCTACACACACACACACACACACACAGTAACATACACACGCTTATGGAGAACTGTCACTCACTCGCTCGCAAGCCGTGACTGTTCGATTTGTTTTTTGTTATTTTTTGATACAGCCCAGACAAATTGCTTCTGATGTTTCTCCGTGATGCATTCTCTGCATCTCGGTTCGAAACTAATCGCTGTGTTTCAACCTCCGCTATCACAAAGCTTTCACAAAATAAGTACAGGCTGCAGTTATGAGTAAGAAAGTTAACAGAGATGCACGTCAATAAGTTTATTTCAGTGGAATAGACAAGCGGCACAGATCGTCAGTTACTGTAGGGGTTTGAAATATTCAGTTGTAGTTTTAACCACTATGGTTTACCTTATTAGTAAATTTACACAAGGCACATTGAAAATTCATCTTTTGCATATCCCCTCTCAAGTTACCACACTTCCGAGGGGGTCAGAGCGTCAGCAAGTGTCTTGCTCAAAGACACAATGGTAGAGATGGTAGTGGGCACCGTAGATGTAATAGCAGCCACCACTATTATTACTGCTAACACCCTCCTGTCCGGTGCCAGGGATCGAACCAGCGACCTCATGGATACTGATCGCCCCCTCTTCCTCTAGGCCATCCTACCATCCTAACATGCCTTCTCTCACTAGCAAAAGCAAAACTGAAGAAGCTACAGGTAGTGTATAATGATGGGTTTAGGATCCTTCTTAAGCTTCCAAGATGGACTAGTGCTGCTAGCTCTTTGTTTGTGACTAGTAATGTCCCCACCTTCCATGCTGTGTTGTAGGAATTTAATGTACAAATGTATGTCGACTTCTAGAGTCAAAAAATCAAACTAATAATTGCACTCAGTCACTGACACTAAACAGAGTGATACAAGTTACTCCTCTGGGGGGGTGGGGGGGCGCCCTTAGCTCAGTTGGTAGGGCGTCCCCCCCATGGGCCTCGGCCAGCAGCGGACCCGGGTTCGATTCCAGCCCACGGTCGTTCTCTGCATGTCACTCCCCTCTCTGCCCCATTTCAACTCTGTCTTTACACTATCAATAAAGCTTAAAAATGCCATAAAAAATATTTTAAAAAAAAGTTACTCCTCTGGGTTGTGGAAACATTGGAATCGATGCTTGTGTGTATTTTAATATGTGTTGATGACCTTGTATTTGTATTGTCTTTTATATGGAACTTTGAGGCCGGAATCAAGTATTAATTAATTCTCTACATCCAGATTGGGATAGTGGGGCGCACAGGAGCCGGTAAATCCAGCCTGACCAACTGCCTCTTCAGGATTATAGAAGCCGCTGAGGGTCGGATCCTACTGGACGACGTAGATATATCCACCGTAGGTCTGCATGACCTCAGAAACAGCCTCACCATCATACCACAGGTAGAGTGTTAACATTCTATATTTGTATCTCTATGTCTCATTCATTTGTAAGACTAGATAGACACTGCAGATTAATAGGGTTACATTTCTATCTTATAGATATCGTCATGAAACTTTGCTAGTTCATTATTTATATTAAAACAGTTTTGTAAAGTATTGAAAAAAACTAATGTTGAGATAATCGCTGTTAAAGATGGCTGTATAGGAGAAATATTCAGGGGCAAATAGACAAGGTTTAGTCACTCAACAGTACTTGAAAGAACTATTTTTGCCTGCAATGTCTCTCCTTGAAGTGGTGCACTGACCTATCTAACATTGTGTGTGTGTGCGTGTGTGTGTGTGGGTTTGGCTCGCGTGTGTGCTTACATGTGTGTTTGTAACTGCATGCGTCCTTGTGTGTGTACGTGTGTGTATGCTTGCGTGCGTACATATGTGTATCTGCATGCGTCCTTGTGTGTGTGTGTGCATGTGTCCTTGTTTGTTTGTGTGTGTGCATGTGTGTGGGTGTGTGCTTGCGTGCATGTGTGCACGTGTGCATGCGTGTGCTTGTGTGCGTGCGTCCCTGCGTGTGCGTGTGTGTGTGTGTGCATGCATCCCTGCGTGTGTGTGTGTGTGTGCGTGCGTCCCTGTGCGTGTGTGCGTGTGTGTGTGTGTGTGTGTGTGTGCGTGCGTCCCTGTGCGTGTGTGCGTGTGTGTGTGTGTGTGTGTGTGTGTGTGTGTGCAGGACCCAGTGTTGTTCTCGGGGACCCTGCGTATGAACCTGGACCCGTTTGACAGGTTCAGTGATGAGGAGGTGTGGAGGGCGCTGGAGCTGTCCCATCTCAAGTCCTACGTCACGGGGCTGACAGAGGGGCTGCAACATGAGGTCACAGAGGGAGGGGAGAACCTCAGGTGGGACAACACACACACACATAAAGCTCCATCTCCCTGCTATATTTGGGGAAAAGCCAACCTGTTTGCAAGCACAGACAGACAGACAGACAGACAGACAGACAGACAGACAGACGGACGGACAGACGCATGCAGACATATACAGCTCTGGCAAAAATAAGAGACCACTCCAAATGTTCAGTGTCTCTCATTTTACTATCTATAGGCATATGTTTGAGTAGAATGAACATTTTGGTTTTATAATATAAACTACTGACAACATTTCTACCAAATTTCACAATGAAAATATTGTCATTAAGAGCATTTTTAATAAGTAATGTAGAGATGAAGATTTAAGAAATATCCAGACTGGTCTCTTCATTTTTTCTGGAGCTGTACATCCTACACTATGGTAAATGGACTTGACTTATATAGCGTCTTCTCAACGATTTTCTCAGCCCCAAAGCGCTTTACATATCTAACCACATTCACCCATTCATACACACACTCATACACCGATGGCAGTAGCTGCCATGCAAGGCACTCTCTGAACCATCGGGAGCAATTTGGGGTTCAGTGTCTTGCCAGGGACACTTCGACGTGTGGCGGGGAGACGGGGGATCGAACCTCCGACTCCGCACTCCAGAGGCGATCTCCCTACCCACTTCGCCACTGCCACACTATGTATATCCTTTGTTTTTTTTACTATCTCTTAAATGCAATTTCTAATGTCTTATCTTAATGTGTTTTTATGCCACTGTAAAGCACTTTGAATAGCCTTGGTGGGACAGACACACTCATCTTACACGACCACATTATTTGTTTGTTTTAAAACTTTATTTTTAGCTTCTTCCTATCCCTTTTGAACATGAATTATATTATTTGAGTTGTGTATTTGTTTCTCATTTGTTTGTTTTTAATGACATGCAGGTAGAATGCCGACTATGTACGGCTTATCTAGGTGTTCTCATCCGACTTTGCGTGTCCGTTAATGTGCCGATTTCTGTGCGAAGTAGATCGGATAAAGGTGTTTACATGCATTTTGCAAGTCCTGTTGAAGTCTCATTCGTTTATTTACCCGATTATGACTCTCCATGTAAACGTGCTGAATGTCTTGCATCCTTCATTTGACTATTTTCCTGCACAGTTCATATGAATACTTTTTCAGGGAAGATGAACACATGAGAAAAGTTTGAACTTGTGCTGTTTATGTAAAAAATATATTATGGAAAAGTACGGTATGTGACTTGTAGCATTCACTTCTCGCTGCTTTGATTTCCTTTTGTTACACTTATGTTTGTGCAGTAGTGCAAGAAAGTCAAGTGGCTTCCGCTCTTAAATCAACTTCATTGTCCTCTCACCCCAGACCTAATAACCAGTTGTTAATTCAATACAAAACCTTTCGCGTCACGGTTCATTTCAAAATGGAGAAAACTAGCATAATAATCACACCTGCCGATACGGTGACTTCCGACATCCCTAGATGATTACATGTAATTAAGCATGTTCTGTGTTGCTAAGCAGCAGGCCAATGGCGTGTTAATACATGCCACATTACACAGCTACAGGTGCCAGCTACAGTTGTTATCGCCAGTAGGTCCAGAAATATCAGGAAAAAAACCCATTCGATTACGCAAATAATTATGAGTCCATTAGCTGTTTCTTCTCATCTCTGTGTGTGTGTCAAAAGAAACTGCTTTAGAATGTGTCTTGCTGGGTAGAGGCCATGGGGTAGAGGCAGCCACTTATTCATCTTTGTAGAATTCATTTTCTATTCAGAATATCAGTGGATGTCATGCTATTATTTTGTACAGCGAACACAAGAGGTTTTCCATCTCTATGTGCTTCGAAAAAAAAAAAAGTCCAAACATGTGGTGAGTTCACTTCCGGCTTGTCGAGGGTGAACAGCTATTACTGAGAGCAGCGGAGAATTCAGATTCTGAAAATCTCTGGAGATGTCCAAAAAAGGAAAAAACACTGATAAGGAAGAGGACAAAGGCTTTGCCGAAGAAATGAAAATACAGTTGGCAGACTTGAGGGAAGGAATGTTGGCAGAGTTGAAGAGAGAAATAAAAAGTGAGAGGGAGAATGAGCGAGCACTGCGGAAGGCTGAGCTGGCTGGGATTATGGAAGAATGGATGGGGCGTTTTGATGTTAAAATCAAAGAGAAAATTGCTGCTGGTCTGAAGCCACTGATGATCGAGTTGAAGGAACTTCATGCCGTCAATGTGAAGAAAGATCAGCTCTTGAAAGAGCTTGGAAATAAAATTGATGAACAGGATCAACAAGCGAAAAACAGAGATGTGATACTGACTGGTATGGTTATTAAACCAAGGTCGTATGCAACTGCCGTGAATGGAGAAGAAAAGGGCGATACAGGGAATGTGTCGGTGGAAAACCAGGTTGAAATGTTCCTGAGAAGCAAAGGCATTAGTCTGGATCTGGAGAACGTGGATTCCTGTTTTCTTCTCCCGAAGGGAAAATTCGCCAAAAAGCGTGCTGTCATTCTGAAATTTGTGAGTAGAAAGCATAAGATAAATCTGCTCAGTCAAGGCAGGAAGCTTAAAGGCGAACACATTGGAATGAGCGAAAATCTAACCAAGAGAAATGCTTATCTGGCTTATCAAGCAAGAAGATTAAAAAAATGTGGACAGGTCCAACAAACTTGGACGAGAGATGGAAGAATCTTCATCAAAATGAATGGAGCTACACCTGAAGAAGCAAAAATTGTGCAAATCAGAACGGAGGAGGATCTGGTTCAATTCCGGAGGGAAGAGGACCTGAACAACTCAAGCAGCGAGGATGAGTAACACAACTGATTGGATAAATGATCATGAAAGGCTGGAGTTATTAGCTAATCATTATGTGGAACCCACATTTTCGGACCCAAATGAAATAATTGACCCAGGCAATCATTTCTACAATATCGGGAAAAAAGACTGTCATTACCATACTGAGGATCAATTCATAAGACGCATAAGACGCTTTCATTCAAATGGGAAATTGTCCATCATTCATTTTAATAGCAGAAGTCTCTACACAAATTTTTCACAGATTAAGGAATATCTACAGAAATTCTCCAACCCGTTTAACATCATTGCCGTATCAGAAACATGGATTAATGAAGGCAAAGGCATGGACTTCCAATTAAAGGGATATAAACTGGTTTGTGTCAACAGAATGAACAAGAGAGGGGGAGGAGTGGCCCTTTTTGTGGATGAAAATATAAGGTTTGAAATCGTAAATAGCATGTGCACTGCAATTGATAACCTATTGGAATGTGTGACTATTGAAATTCTAATGAAGGATAAATGTTTAATTATCAGCTGTGTGTACAGAACACCCGATTCAAAAATGGAAGACTTTATAGAATACGTGGGAGAATTATTTTCTAAGTCAAATCAAAAGAAGATATTTATCTGTGGGGATACAAACATTGTTTTACTAAATACTACTAATTCACTGACTGAAGAATTTGTAAATACACTGAACGTGATGGGCCTACAGCCCCTAATTACAAGGCCAAGCAGGATTAAAATAAATAGTGCCACGTTAATAGACAACATATTTACAAATGGTATGGGGGATGAAATAGAAAGTGGACTCCCGATTAATGACATAAGCAACCATTTACCTGTATTTGCTATATACGATTGGAAACAAAAGTTGCAGCAGAGAACAAACAAAGATATATTTGTAAGGTTGGAAACTGATGAGAGGATAGAAGCACTGAAAAATGACTTATTGACGCAAAATTGGGACTCTGTATACAAGGGGAAGGATGTTAATGCAAGTTTTGATTTATTTCTGCAGATATTTCAAAGGCTGTATGAAAAAAATTGTCCACTAAAAAAAGGGCCTTAAAGCAAAGACATGATAAACAGTGGCTAACTAAATCCTTGATAAATGCTTGCAAAAAGAAAAATACATTGTACAAAAGATTCATAAAAGCAAGGACACCAAAGGCGGAGTTAAAATATAAAATCTATCGTAACAAGCTAAATAGCATTCTCAGAGATTGTAAAAAGAAATATGGTAAGTTGTTAGAAACAAATGCAAATCAACCCAAAAAATTGTGGGACATAGTAAATACAGTGTTAAGAAATGACAGCAGAATACATAATCAGAGCAGGCCCAAGCCTTCAGGGGGCCCTAAGCGAAATATGATTAGGGGGCCCCTCTCCGATGTTAGCGCTGCTGAAACTATAGATCTTTGTTAAATATCATTCACACACCCAGTGTTTTCCGCTAGTGCCTCCACTGTGCAGCTGTGCGAAAATATTAGACAGCCAAGATTCAGACCTCCTAGGGGGGTCCGGGGGTATGCCCCCCCGTGAGATTTTTTTTAACCTTTTTAAAATGAAATGCATGAATCTGGTGCAATTTGAGAGGAAAATTAAGAGGATAAATCTGAGAAATTTTGTGTAAACAAATAATTTGGAGACACTAGGTCAGATGAATTAGAAGCTACTGAAGAAGGACACATGGATTTTCCATAAAAATATTAATATAAAATAAAATATTATGGAGGGTCCTCTGGGTTGGGCTTGGAGCTCTTTTTTTTTTACGGGACATATTTCTCTGTAATATAGTGAATGCATTTAAATGCAGTGTGAGGAACGAAGCAGAAGAACTCTGTTGTCCAGCTACTGTATCTTTTTTTCCACAGACAAGGCTGAAATAGGCTATAGACTATACACAGTGCATGGGCAACTGAGGACAGCCCCATTTCCAATTGTTTTTAAATAAACTCAATACACACTGTGCATGGATGTGAACGTGACATGATCAGATAATTTCGGATTTCCTCCCAGATGAACTTATTACATTTTTAGGCTATTAATTATCTAGACCAAAACATTTTATTCCTTTTTTGTATGATAACTCACATTTGCATAATATGATGTTAATATCAAACACACAAACTTTTTTTTTTTTTAGGGGGCCCCCCAGGCAGTCGGGGGCCCTAAGCGGCCGCTTAGTTCGCTTATGCCTCGGGCCGGCTCTGTCCATAATTATCCTCAGTATTTCCATGAAAATAACGTTAAGTTTGAATGCATGAACACTGCGGTAAATAAACTAAATGATTTTTTTGTTAATATTGGACCTAATTTAGCAAAAGGGATCTGTGGGAAGAGTGTAGGGGAGTCTAGCAAAAAACGAAGCGTCTCTTCAACACTCCATGTTTTTGAAGCCAGTCGAGGCCAACGAGATAAGGGAGATATTGCTCGGAATGAAAACAAAGACCTCTAGAGACGCGCTTGGGTTTCACATGAAAGTAATCAAATCAGTGCAAGAAAGTATTATTAAACCCCTAACACACCTTTTTAACATTTCTTTTCAAACAGGAATTTTTCCTTCTAACATGAAAGTAGCTAAGGTTATACCATTACATAAGAATGGTGATGAACATTCATTTACTAATTATAGACCAGTCTCACTTTTAACACAATTTTCTAAAATTCTGGAAAAGTTATTCAGCAATAGACTTGATGAATTCATTACTAAACATCAACTTGGGAAATTCTCATTCAAATGGATGATCACAAAAGCAGGAGTAAGAGCTATTTAACCACAAGCTGCAAATGTCGAGTTCCTTAACACCGATTTTCTTAAAATTGATTTTTAATTTTTTTAAATATTTTATTAACAATAAAATACTACCTCTCGTAGTGAAAGACATACAAACATACATTACTACTGTACAATACAAATGTTTTCGAATTGATGTTCAGTTTGATTTGTCTATTGTGCACGGTTCTATCTTCTAATGTATTTTATTTTTAAATGTAAAATTCTGTTTTTAATAATGAAACTTGTAAGTTTTTTTTATTCTGCTTTCTTGACCAGGATGCTTTTGAAAAAGAGATTTTAATTCTCCATGGGAATATTCCCAGTTAAAGTTGCTACGAGGAACTTTCAATTTGTGTTAATTCTTGCGCCCCCTTTGGACAAAAGCGGTAGTTTTTTTACTACGACAGCTGTTGTTCTTGAGTGAGCGTATACACATGACAAAGGCATTAAGAAAAACTATTTTAGAAAATAGCATTATTTGCACTGATGGTCTCGTAATTGTAATTTATGATCATCACAGGAAAAATTAGACTGTTTCAGAAATATTAAAAAAGTTCCTCATAGCACCTTTAAAAAAAGGTTAATAACTGAAAAAAATATACAATAAAAATAGCATTCTTTGCACTGATGGTCTCGTTTGCTGATACATGTCATTCATGATCATCAGAGGAAAAAATCTGACTGTTTTCAGCTGCATTCCTAACCCTTAAATAAAGGTTAATTAACAAAAAAAAATGTAATAATGTTAATTAAAACATCCCCTGTGCGTGTTGGCAGTGTCGGGCAGAGGCAGCTGTTGTGTCTGGCTCGAGCGTTGTTGAGGAAATCTCGGATCTTAATCCTGGACGAAGCCACGGCAGCCGTTGACCTGGAGACGGATGACCTGATTCAGAACACAATCCGCCAGGAGTTCTCCCACTGCACCGTGTTAACCATCGCACACAGACTGCACAGCATCATGGACAGCTCACGGTACTGAATCATTACCACACACAGACAGAGACAGACAGACAGACAGACAGACAGACAGACAGACAGACAGACAGACAGACAGACAGACAGACAGACAGGCACAGCATCATGGACAGCTCCAGGCACTGAATCATTCACACACACACACACACACACACACACACACACACACACATGGACGGACAGACACACACACACACCTGCACAGCATCATGGACAGCTCAAGGTATTGAATAATTCACACACACACACACAGACAGACAGACAGACAGACAGACAGACAGATAGACAGACAGACAGACAGACAGACAGACACTCACACGCACACGCACACGCACACTCAAACTCACACTCACACACCTGCACAGCATCATGGACAGCTCAAGGTACTGAATAATTACCACACGCACACACACACACAAACACACGCACACACACACACACGCACACACACACACGCACACACGCACACACGCACACACACACACGCACACACACACACACACACACCTGCACAGTATCATGGACAGCTCCAGGTAATGAAAACATCATAAAAACAACACTAAATCATTTTTTAAGGCCCCTGGAACCAAACATAAGACTAGAATATGTTTGTAAACCAAAGCCATGCCCCCCCCCCCTCTCCCCCCCCCCCTCCCCCGTGCCTTTAGTATCGGAAGAGGATCTTATCATGGTCAAGCACATTTTTTTTAAAATACTTTATTTTATTATTTTTTTAAGGAACGCAAACACACAACTGAAAAAGTGAACACAAACAAAAGAGAAAATGAAACAAAGACACTAACATGGCGTACTCTATTTATCAGGTTTCTAAGGACATTGTTTAAACTAAAAGTAAATGTTAAGCAAGAAATAAAAAGTCAAAAAGGTGTCATGAAGGTCACTTCAGGCTGTCAAGCTGGTTTTTGATGCTGTCTTTCTCCTTCCAATCATGTTTTGCACTTAAAGGTGGAGTCAGCGATTCTGGAGAACGCTTGTTGTCAAAATCACTCTTTGTCAAAACAAAGGAATATCTCCTCATGATCCGCTCCCTGTACGTACTTTGTGTGTGCTGAAGAAAGAAAGAAAAAAATCCAGTGTTAATACACAGCCTAGGCTCTGTAAACGGGCATGTCAACAAAAGGGTTTGTCAACAAAGGGTAAACATAACCATAACAGTATATAAAAAATGCATTTTTGTGCAAAAACTTCACAAAGTAAAGTGTGTGTTTGTTTGAAAAACCAATTGTAACTCAAGGGCTTCTTGAACTCTTCGCTCAGTTGTCATAGAAATGCATATGTTTGAGAACTTCCAATCATACATCTGAATTCTCTGTCCAAGTCCTTGTTATAAGAGTTCAATTTGTAAGGGTTCAAATGTTTCTCAAACCATTTTTTCTTCTATTTCAGCCCTAGATAAGGGCCTATCTGATGTTGCACAGGGTTCCAGGGGCTTGGTTTTCAAACAGTCAGGGTTTATTCTGTTGTACCTTAATAGCCACAGCTGTGTGAGCTCAAAAACATCCTTGATCTCTTTCTACTCTCTCTCTCTCTCTCTCTTTCTATCAAACGATACTCGAGTCTTCAACATATTGCTTTGATATTCAAGCAGCAACATGGACAATTAACATTCGTAGTGAAAGGTTATATAGATGTACAGGAAATACGGATTAATTGATTTTGTTCTGTTGTTGGCCTTGTGGATATACGCATGAGAATTATGAATCCATGTGAAATAGGCTCTGCAAATGTGCTCCATATCAGAAAGGCTGCAATACATGCCAACTGTTTGCCACCAAGGATGTTCCAGTTTTCTTTATTCTCGGACAACAGTGGACATACAAAACATTATCTAGCTCAAACGTTTCAATACTGCAGCACAGTGTGCACCAAATTACACTTACGCAATACCTACTCCCTTTTATTCCATGTTTTGAAAAAACAAAAAAATGGCCTCGTTTATTTTTCCCATCCATCTATCCATCCATTCTGTTTACTTTGGTTTTTTTTCTGGTTCACAGGGGACCAGGTATTATCCCAGAATGCAGAATTGGTTGTGATCCTTGATATCTTTGAACTCTGGCTTTATCCAATATCTAGATTTTTCGCTTTTTAAAGATTTGCAAATGTGCATAAATATTCAAAGAAAAATTAAAAAAACTTCAATACAAAAATGCATTGTTTTAATGCCAGTAACCAACTGGAAGAGTTCCGATGATTATATCTTTAAGTTATTTTTTTTTTTCAATTTTACCCTCGCATTAAACCAGGGTTACGATTTTCTATTTCCGCCCCTTGTAGCTTTCCAGCAGGTAGTTGACCAGGTTGTCCACCCAGGTTGTGATCCTTGAAGGTCCTAGATACCATTTCTGGTGAACAACCTTTTACACCAGCCCATGTCTGTTTCCCAAAAAAAAGGAATTTGCCCCCCTAGGTAATAGGAAGAAAAAATAACACTTAAACCTGCAGTGTGTAGAATTTTGGGTTTTATTTCCTTGCAGATTTTGTAGAAAGTAATTATAATATCCATAAGTACATTTAATTTAGTGCATAATAGCTGAAAAAAAATGTTTAATTATTTTTTTCCCCTTAGAAAGGGTCTCATATATGTCCATATTTTTGCATATCTTGGACCAAGGCCTAGTGCCGCCATCTTGAAAGTGTCATAGTTGGAATGTCATCAGGTGCATTGTTTAAAATTTAGAATTGTTCTTGTCCTTGAAGGCCACTGTAGCTTCTGTTATTATTTGAAAGGGTTGGGAGTTACCCAGGGAGCGTTGCATTCTAGAACTTTGTAGAACTTTCTTGATGATGTCATATTACACACTGCACCTTTAAGTCACAGTCACAACCTGTTGAATGCTGCTCCGATGGTTGCTATGGTATATAGAATGCTCATATGATTACTATGGTACAAAATGTTTCTGCCAATTTGTCTGCCTGTATTTTCTTCTTTGTTTTTTCTATGCAATTCTCTAATGTCCAATCTTGATGTGTTTAATGTCCCCTGTAAAGCACTTTGAATGGCCTTGTGTCTGAATTGTTGTGCTATATAAATGAACTTGCCTTGCCTTGTTTTCTGTCCTGTCCACAGGGTAATGGTGCTAGATGCTGGTAAAATCGTGGAGTTCGATTCTCCGGAAAACTTGCTGGAGAAACGAGGCCATTTCTATGCCATGGCGAAGGACGCCGGGATAATGCGGGAAAACATCACGGCTCTCTGATTTTGCACTTTTAAATTATGATTTAATTCAACAAATCTTTATTTTTTGTATTTAAAGCTTTAGTGCGTAACTTTTTTTAATATATGAGGGTTGGTTACATTCAAACCATCGCTAAACGAGTTGACGCAAAGTTGATTAAGACTATCAGCTCCACAAAACTCTCTCTGTATTTCTCAGTATGGCACCGTTTACAAAACTGGTGTCGCCCCCCTGACACTGGTGCAGGAGCTCAGAAAATTCCCAAGAAGAGCCCAAGAAATGTTTCAGTTCTACTGCTAAGAACAAAACTTAGACATACAGCAGAAGGTATAAAATGTGCCATCACCTGAAGGCTTTACCTCATGTTTTAATTTTTTTCATTTAACTTTTATTTATCCTCGAGAGACCAATTGAGGGCTGACCCTCATTTACAATGGTGTCGAGTTCAAACAAATTCAAAGGAAAAACAACAATACATAAACAATATTCAACGCAAATACATCAAATACACAACAACAGGTGAAGAGAAAAACAATTGAAACATTTACACAGTGGTGAAGATTAAGTGGTAGCAATTAAAATTAAATGGGTGAAAGTACAATATAGCCTAATTAAAACAGTTACAGGTAGAGTTTGGCAGATTTAAAATAGTTTGTTTAAATTGGTTAAAGGATATGAAGTTATTTAGTTTAATTTGTTGCTGTAAATTGTTCCAGGAGTCAGGGGCACTGAAGCTAAAAGCTGTCTTTCCTAGCTCAGACCGGGCTTGTGGGACATAAAGCATAAGCATGTCAGTGGAGCGGGTCTGATAAAGCCCATCTGAGATTTGCAGCAATTCAGTTAAATAACGAGGAAGCTTCCCGGTCAAGGCTTTGTAAATAAAAACATGCCAATGTGCGTCACGTCTCTCTTTAAGGGAGGACCACCCAACCTTTTCATACAAAAGACAATGGTGTGTGTCATAAGCATCTCCTGTGATGAACCTTAAAGCAGAGTGAAACACAGAGTCCAGGAGTTTAAGACATGAATGTGATACATGCCGGTAAACCACATCACCGTAATCAAGGACAGACATGAAAACTGCCTCAATAATCCTTTTCCTACTAAATAAAGGGAAGGTGGTTTTGTTCCTATAAAAATAGCCAATTTTTTGTCGTAGTCGACGAACAAGATTTTTTATATGAAAATTAAAAGTGAGTTTATCATCTAACCAGATGCCAAGATATTTGTACTCTGTGACTCTTTCAATTAAAAATCCATTATTTGTAAAAATATTAAAATCATTCAAATTTGTAGTTCTTGCTCTGGAGAAACACATATATATGTACTGTAGATGCACCAACACTGTTGTTGTAATCACTCAGAACTCCTCATGGGGGGCGGCAGAAGTTACGCACTATAGCTTTAAAAAGCTGGATTGTACTGTGATATCAAGAAATATTGTAACATTTGTACTTTTTAGAAAAATCACATTAGGAATCACATTATGTATGTAAATAATTTTTGTATGGCAACAATAAAATATTCTTTCTCAAAATACTGCTTAGGTGTTTTTAATAAAGACAACTTTCTTAGTTGGTGTTTAAATCAGACAGACACGCACACACACACACACACACACACACACACTGTTACGGCTGTGTGCTGTTTTCCTTTTGTCTTTTCCTGAGTATGGTGTGGGAGTAAAGGCTGTTACATACTCCGCGAGAAGAAAGAACAAAGTTCTCGGTGACAGAGCTGCGAGAAGAAAATTACGTCATTTTCTTCTCTCAGCTCTTGTTTAGCTGTTCTCGCAGCTTGTTCTCGACGCATCACCCGGGCCGAACTTTCTTCTCGCAGCTTGTTCTCGACACATCACCCGGGCCGAACTTTCTTCTCGCAGCTTGTCCGAGAACTATTGTGTGATTGGTCAGTCTGAAGTCAATGAGGAAAGCGAAGTGAAATCAGCTGGCGCTACTGAGTCAATTACCATGGTAACAATGCGCCGCGGTGAGGAGTTCGGCAGTTGAGTTCTCGTGAAGTATGTAATGTCAGACCAGAAAGAACTTCTCGCAGCTCTCTCACCGAGAACTTTGTTCTTTCTTCTGGCGGAGTATGTAACAGGCTTAGGACCTCTGCTTGCGGATGAGCTTTTCTACACAGATGCAGGTTTTGGTGATTGACTCAGTAGGTGGCGGAAGCTGATTGGCTCGCCCTCAGCCTCACGGTATTCAAAGGCTCCCCTGGATTCACTCAGCGGGTGGCATGATTGCCAGCAGCAGCACTCGCTCGCGGATTCCCGAACCATTATTATTATTATCATGATGTGTTAGTTATTCTATTTAATTGTGTCCGATAGGAGTGAGAAGTGGGTATTTTCGCATTTTGTGTCTCTGTTTTCCCCTAGACTGGGGCATAACACACACACACATGCACACACACACACACACACACACACACACACACACACACACACACACACACACACACACACACACACACACACACACACACACTTGACATTTTTGCAGTGTGCTAGACATTTCAAACTGTATAACGTAGGCTACTGATTAGTTATCTTCATGCTGAGGCCATATTATTGGCAATCATAATAACGGAAATTACTTGATGGGTCAATATCGCTGTAGGGTGCCTTTCCACCCTCACAATACTTGAAAATTTTAGTCCTAAATTTCCATATCCTTTATGCTTTATCATAAATAGTGGACTCTGAAGTTGTGTAAATATATATTTACTGAGCTCCCACACCTATTTCTAGTTAATTATGGCCTGTTTTCAGAGGAATGAGTGTAAGATATGTCCACCCTGTCGTGGAAATGTACATTACTGCTAAACATGTTTTTTATTTGAATTTTAAGTTGAAAACTACATTTTATAAAAGGTATGATGTCCCTTTCCTAAACAAGGACTTTGTTTGATGTCATATTATAATTATTATTTTTTTAATGTATGTGATCCCTTCGTTTTCAAAGAAACACACACAAGTCGCACATGGATTTCTTTGATTTGGAAAGTAAATGTGATATTTTGTTAAGTTTTCTTTGTGCACATTATCCCATCCCTCACTTAGCTGTTACACTAGATTAAATATTATTATATTTTACAGTATGACTGATTTTTAATCTAAAAATGTCAAGATGACAGGGTGGACAATCACATGACTGAGAGGAATTTGTGCAAATTGCAATAATTCAATGTGACCAAATGATAAAGGCAATGATACAGTGAGATCCAACCAGGAATAAGCAATAATATAGAATAATGACCTAGCTTGTATCTGTGTTTGTGTCCACACAATTGTCTTGCATGTATCATCATTTACAATTCCCATTTAAAATGATTGAAATGTCCACCCTGTCATGGGAATGTCCACCCTGTCATGGGAATGTCCACCCTGTCATGGGAATGTCCACCCTGTCATGGGAATGTCCACCCTGTCATGGGAATGTCCACCCTGTCATGGGAATGTCCACCCTGTCATGGGAATGCGCACCCTGTCGCCACTTTACCCAATGCAAGACATGACAGGGTGGACAATCGAGGATGATGACAGGGTGGACATTTTGATCTTAAATTTGCATGTAAGCGATCAACTAACTAAGATTGTATAACTGGCTGGTATGGTTGTTGAAGAGAAATGTCTATAGTTAAACATACACATTTTTAAACTATTGAATTATCAACAGTTATGGTGTATTGCATGCCGACAGGGTGGACATGTTAAGCTTCGGACAAACCTGTAAGCAAACCTTTACAAAGAAAATGTGTATGTAGGAAAGTAATCTAAACACTAAACTCAGCCTTTTACATTCCCCATCAATGAAATGCATTAATCACTGGTGTTGTGGTGTTCCTGGAGTGGATGACCTTTTCTGGACGGATTCTCCAACATGACAGGGTGGACAATTTTTAAGGGACACAAACAAACATCTTCTTTTTTTAAAATAAATTAAAATGAGAAATGTGTGTTCAAATTATAAATACACCTTAGTTGAATATTATTACTATTGTATATAATTGTATGAAAAAAAATATATAATTTGTATGATTAGACCACATTTTACTTGAATTGTAAATGAATGTTCACTACAAAACTGAATAAAATCTAAAATATGTATCTGAAGAGCCAAATAATGTTTTGTCAAGGATAGAAAACCATTGTCCATTACAACAAACCTCTTTCATATTATTTTTAAGTTAAATTAAGACAGTAATTCACTAGTTTGTGCATGGGACACCAAAAGGCACCCTACAGGGATATTGACCCTGATGGTGCACACTCATTTTGATTTTAAAAGCTACACATTATATGATTACAGTCCCATTTTACATACAGTATAAAAATCACAACAAAAATGAAATCCTATATAGGCTACTGTCTATTTACAGTATTAGGGTCCCGTTGACCTTCACTGCATGTCATCCCCCCCCCCCCTCTCTCTCTCTCTCTCTGTCTGTCTCTCTCTCTCTCCCTCTCTCTCTCTCTCTCTCTCTCTCTCCCTCTCCCTCTCTCTCTCCCTCTCTCTCTCTCTCTCTCTCTCTCCCTCTCTCTCTCCCTCTCCCTCTCTCTCTCTCTCTCTCTCTGTCTGTCTCCCCATTTCAACTCTGTACTGTCAAATGAAGCTTGAAAATACAATAAGAAACAGCTGAACTAACCATGTTGAATGTCAAACATCTTAGGCATGTTTGGAGACAATGAGTCAGACCGGAGGAGAAGATAGAATCCAATTATACGTCTGTATGTGAGAAGCTGCAGCCAACAAATGGTGTGAATCTCCTCTTATCTAACACTCCATAAGAAAGAGATCATTTTGAATACATCTTCAGACCTGTATGTGGCCAACAAAAGGGTATCATGTAATATAGACACCTGTTTTCGTGTTATTATGTCCTTGAATTGCTCAGAAATTGAACACGAATACACATGGACATAGCAAATACAGCCCCGGAAAAAAAATTAAGAGACCAGTCTGGATTTTTTCTTCAATCTTCATCTCTACATAACTTATTAAAAATGCTCTTAATGACAAAAAATGTATTGGAATGTGGTTGAAATGTTGTCAGTAGTTTATATTATAAAACCAAAATGTTCTTTCTACTCAAACATATGCCTCTAAAGAGTAAAACGAGAGACACTGAACATTTGGAGTGGTCTCTTCATTTTTTTTCCAGAGCTGAATGTACACAAAGTCCGATTTATGGAGACTCATTGCCAATGTGGGCAGGGAAAAAGCCCCCCCGCCCCCCACAAGGTAAATTACCTGATTTGATTGCTTGATAGATTCATACACCTCTTGTGTAAGGCTGTCTTGCAAGTTAAAGGTGGAGTCAGTGATTCTGGAGAACGCTTGTTGTCAATTATTTTTTTGTCAAAATCAGTGAATATCTCCTCATGAAAAATAAATCTGGTGTTAATACTGTACACAGCCTAGGCTCTGTAAACTGGTATGCAAACAAAGGGGGAGTAACGTGGCTAGCAACATACCAGTTCACAGAGCCTAGGCTGAGTATTACTGTAACACTGGATTTCTTTTTTTAAGCACACACACACACACACAGACACACACACACACACTGTACAGACAGGTAGTGGATCGTGAGAAGATATTCACAGATTTTGATTAAAGGTTTTTTGCCAACAAGCGTTCTCCCGAATCACTGACTCCACCTTTAATGCAGCAGTTGCAACTGACTCATTCACCATCAAGCTTTGCTGTGATCGTCTGTATATGAGAAACGTGTGGAGAGAGAGGGGGACAGAGGAGGGGTTGTAGGTGGTGTGTCTGTGTGTGTGTGTGTGTGTGTGTGTGTGTGTGTGTGTGAGAGAGCGTGTGTGTGTGTGTATGTGAGTGTGTGGGGGAGTGTGAGAGAGAGTGTGTGTGTGTGCGTGCGTGTGTTTGAGTATGAGAGAGGTAGAGAAAGACAGTGTGTGTGTGTGATGGAGACGGTGGATGTGTGTGCGTGTGAGAGAGAGAGTGTTGTGTGTGTGTGTGTGTGTGTGTGTGTGACTGATGGAGACGGTGTATGTGTGTGTGTGTGAGTGAGTGAGTGAGACGCTCACTCACTTTATTTATTTATTTTGCTTGTATCGGAGCTGGTGGACTTGGGTATTTCTTTCCTCTAGTCTAGAAGGTAAGTCTTTACACATTACTCATCAGGTACTTTTCAAATAGATCGATCAAGGCTGATTTTGAATTAACTGGTGCTGTAATAGGTTGCGTAGTGTGAGAATGTGAGATGTTATCTATCGGATTCTTGATTAGTTTTTAAATGATAGCCTAAATGTTAGACACGTTAATGCAACTATACAGAGCATGAGGTGAGCTCCAATTAGTAGAACTTAGAACTTAGTTAATATTTACCTCATCACTAGATAGAACTGCTTTGATTTGATTTAATTACAAAAGCTGGGGTTATTTTTTCTGGTAAAAAAATTCAACAGGTTTCTGAGTGTGTAAGCATTCTGGAAGGTTGACTTTAATTGATCATTTGTGTGCACACATATCTGTAATATTAAGCCTGTATTCATTTTTAAATATGTATATATAGCTAATGCCTAATTCTTACACTGAAGGAGGACGTTTGGGTCAATGATCTCATCTTATATGGATTGTCATGCTGTCTGTAAATTTAAATAATTTAAATTAAAATAAATTGTCTGCGTTCATAAGCTGAAAATAAAAAAAAATCACCATTTATCTAGTGTATCGCAGCAATATGTGTACCTTACTAACCCAGTGTTTTATATGAGACATTTACTAAAATAGAAACAGTGAAACTATGCAAATTTTTAAAATGAATGGACTGTGCCATCATGCAACAGGTGGGATTTTCCTAGCACTTTTGTTTGAATATAGCCTAACGCAATTTCATCCAACTAATACTTAAAATGATAATACATTATGTGTGAAGCACTCTTCATTGTTAGGTGCGTCTCCAGAGAGCTCTCATGCGTTGCCTCTTTCATTATCACATAATCTTTTTCATCAATTTTAATCACAGCGGTGGTGTTGTCGGGGAGCAGGGGAATTTTCTTTCATTATCTTGAGCACACATAACACAACTGAGAGATGGATTTTTTTTAAACATTAAAGGTGCAGTCAGTGATTCTGGAGAACACTTTTTGTCAAAATCACTTTTCCTCAAAATCTGCTACCTGTCCGTAATGTGCTGTGAATTATGATGTTCATACACAGCCTAGGCTCTGTAAACTGGTATGTTAAAAGAGAGTATGTTAACAGAGGTGTCCAACTATAGCTAGCAACATGTCGGTTTACAGAGTCTAGGCTGTGTATTAACACTGGATTTAGTTTCAGCTCGAACAACGCCCTTTAACTGTGGTATAATGAGCACATTCCACAGCCTGTCGTGAGCTATTGCTTAGAATAACGAATTTAAAACAAAACTTCTGCGTCATTTGAAAAGACGCAATGCATTGTGGGGCGGTTGAGTAGGAAAAGTGACCTAAAAAGTTAAAAGTAAGTACTCATCCAGGCATTTCTCTGCCCACACAAACTCACATACACAACCACAACCACAACATACTCAAATTGACGTCAAAATTAGTATGAGAATGAAGTTAGGCTTTAATTCAGCCTATTATGACTATGCGTGTGGCTCATGGTACAGTGGCTTGTTTTTGACCTCCCCATGAGAACTCATCTTGAATCTTCCCACTTTGAGAGGTTGGGTTGGTTGAGAGTAGTTGATCGTGTATCTCAAATACAGCTGTGTATGGGACATAGGATTGTAAATGGGGATGTTCCATAGATAATAGGGATGTTCCCAAATATTTTAGAGGCTATTTTAATCGAGTAGGTGAGGTTCATACGCATGCCACTAGGGGTAGCACCACTGATTGTGTACCACCCAGAGTGAGGACTAACCATAGATAGTAAATAATATGGATGTAGCATCCGGGCTGACCTCAGTTATTCACACGGCATCCAATAATCCTGGTTTGTGCGCGTCGCCATCTTGTGAGATTTTTACTCCGCCTCACTCCTCTTGCCGAAAAGGGGAATCGACGTCACGTCGGGGGGATGGAGATAGCTGACGTATACCTCCGAGGCAAAAGTGAGGGACAACGGGCGGAGAGCTGTCACTCAAGAGATCACGCCAATACATTTTAACCTCCAAAAGAATAAAAACTAGCGTGGGCCAAAAAAATTCACCCCCCTCAGTGTTGTCATGGAGATATGACCTAAACATACAGACTAAAATGGTTTTGTGGCCCAGGCTGTAAATAGGTTTAATAAGACTTTGAAAACGGCCTATCTAACAAGTGAGTCAAAGAAAAACTGCTCGTCTTGGCGCCATCCCCCCAGTGGCACTTTCTGGTTACTACAGTTGTAGGTCACTTCCTTATTGGATGCTGGTAAAAATCGCTGAGGTTGGGGCTTGGGACTAACATGGGAAAGGGTTCCTTTTTTTATGCCGGTGCTGCACTTTGGAACAGGTTACTGGGAGCACTCAAGTTGGTCGGGTGTTTGGGCAATTCTAAAAAGGCCCTAAAAAAATGGCTTAGTCGCAATTAGGCTTGTATTAGTGGTGGTCATTGTTGTGTGTGTGTGTTTTATGTATGTGTGCATTTTGTGTGTGGGGACCACAATGGAATTTTTTGTGTTTTTATCCCTGGCTTTTTCTGTATTTTAATGTAACAGAGTGCTGTTCTTGTTTTTAGATATGAAATGGTCGAATAAAATCAATCAATCAATGGCTTATAGTATGAGTAGGACATTAGTAAGGCTTTGCCAACACAGCCTCAGACATACATTTCTATCGATTCGTTCTCTCTACCCTCTCTCCAGCCCCCCAGCAGTCATGAACCTGTCGGAGCAGATGTATTTCCTGTTCAGCTGTAACGTTAGCCCGATGAAGGCTTGTATGTGTGAATGTACGAGTGTGTGTGTGAATGGGTGAATGTGGTAAGAAATGTATAGCGCTTTGAGTCTGAGAAAATCGGCTAAAAAGCGCTACATATAAGTCAAGTCCATTTACCATTTATCTTTACCGAAAATCATAATTGCATGAGTCATTCAAACAATTTTTCTTTTTCTTTTCCAGGTGCAGTGGTTGTGGCCTTCTTCGTGTGTAACTTCCCGGACATCGCGTCGTCTCTGATGCAGGTGTATGTGGTTGTTTGGTCCGTGCTTTCCGTGTACACCATCTTAAAGTCTCACTTATCCCTCCCGCTGTGGTACATCAACGGAGCCTCTCTCTAGCCCCCCAGCAGTCATGAACCTGTCGGAGCAGATGTCGTTCCTGTTCAGTTGTAACGTTAGCCCCAGTGACGCGCCGCAGCTCGACATTAGCGTCTCCAGACGAGAGCCGCTGGGCGTCGCCGTGCCGATGACCATCTTCTACTCCGTCGTCTTCTGCACCGGAGTATGGACACTTTTCATTTACTAGTTTATAGTATTTAAAGCTACAGTGCGTAACTCTTTCCATATGAATGAATGAATGTGATGTTACGAGTTTGAACACTTTCATTTACTATAGTTGCACTCAACACATGGCAACTTTGGGCTATAGTGCGTAACTTTTCCATAGTATGAATGAATGTAATGTTATGGACACTTTCATTTACTATAGTCGCACTACACGTGGGGATTTTGTAGTATTAAAAGCTATAGTGCGTAACTTTTCCATATGAAGGAATGTAATGTTACGAGTTTGGACACTTTCATTTACTATAGTTGCACTCAACACATGGTAACTTTGGGCTATAGTGCGTAACTTCTCCATATGAAGGAATGTAATGTTACGCGTATGGACACTTTCATTCATTATAGTTGCACAACTTGACACGTGGCAAAGTGAGTTTTTAAAGCTATAGTGCGTAACTTTTCCATTTAAGTGAATGTAATGTTACAGTCAAGCCATCGCCCCAAATAAGTTGACACAAAGTTGATCGAGCCCTATTAGCTCAGCAAAACTCTCTCTGTATTTCTCAGTATGGCAGCGTTTACAAACTGGTGTCGACCCCCCTTGACACTGGCGCAGGAGCTCATAAAATCCCAAGAAGCGCAAGTAGGACCCAAGAAATGTTTCAGTTGTTGATTCTACTGCAAAGAAAAATCCTGGAGGTACAGCAGGAGGTATAAAGTCCATGCAAGATCACTGAAGGCTTTACCTCATGTAGATGCGTCAACAGTGTTGTTGTAATTACTCAGAATTCCTCAGGGGGACGACATAAGTTACGCACTATAGCTTTAAGCTGCAAGAGTAGTTATACACCGGTTAGTGATGCACCAATGACAGCAAACAGTACATTTAATTATTTTCCCTTTTTGGCTCTACAGGTCTTATTCAACGGTGTGAGCATTCTGACCCTCCTCTTGGACCCTCATATGAGAGTCAGTGTTATTCGATTCTACCTTCTGAGCCTGGTCATATCAGGTACACTACTGTTTGTCTATCTGTCTGTCTGTCTGTCTGTCTGTCTGTCTGTCTGTCTGTCTGTCTGTCTGTCTGTCTGCCTGTCTGTCTGTCTGTCTGTCTTGTAGGGTATGGGCTATGTGTGTGTGTCTTTGTAATAGTTTGTTTTGCGTCATTGTATCTTACTCCTTTGTATACACTTATTATTTCAAAGTGCAATTATTTTGATTAATCCTTGACCAAATTCAATTCTCATTAGGCTATGTTCAATGTTTTTCTTTGAAAGACAGTATCTGCCTCTCGACTCCATTTAATCATTATCAGTGCCCTCAAAAGATCCATTTTGAATGGGAAGTGGACATCTAATTCTAATTTACATATTCAAATGGGCACATGGCTTTCAGTAGGCTAATGAATCATCAGTATTGAATTGTGTGCATGTTACATAAAATGCAAATCCATTTCCATTTCCATTCAAATCAAGCCCATGTATTGTTTTGTTTTGAAGGATTAGTTTTTTAATTCTATAAAAGGCACATGTCATGACACATTCAGTTATTTATAACACATACTGTACGTTATTAGTAAAAAAAAAAAAAAAAGTTTGTTTAGGTAAGGTGGAGTCAGTGATTATGGAGAAATACTTGTCCTCAAAATCAGTGAATATCTCGTCACGATCCGCTACTTGTCTGTTCTTAGTGTGCGCTGAAAAAAAAAGGAAAATCAGTGTTAATACACAGCCTAGGCCCTGTAATCATGCAAGTTGCGCTACGGTGGGCCCCCTTTGTTCACATACCAGTTTACAGAGCCTAGGCTGTGTATCAACAGTTGATCTTTTTTCCAGGGCACACACAGTACAGGGAGCATCCGATTGTGACGAGATATTCACTGATTTTGACTAAAAAGTGATTTTGTTAACAAGCGTTCTCCAGAATCACTGACTACACCTTTAAAGGCCATGAGTGAAATGCCCCCTCCTTATATTTTCATCAGTGTCACAGTTGAAACCCGGTCCTCATCAGACAAAATCAACTTGCTTCCGATTCGGGGGCTACACACATAGAGCTAAGAAAAATCAGCGTTCTTCTCTTCAATGCGCCAACCACTTAGAATGGGCTTCGACAGTCCCCTAAATCAAAGTGTCTTGATACTTCTTTTGCTATGAGCATTTCAGAGCAATGGTGTTGAATATGCCTGTTTCTGGCGGTTATTGCATTTAGTGATTCATATGTCCTCAAATTGAATTTATGTGATTTTTATTATGAGTCATGTTTTATAAAACTGTTTTTGTTGTGTGACTTGAGTGTCCTTGGTTATCCCTTCCATGCAAGGTGCTGTATTTAATTCTATTTTACGTATGTTAAAGGTGCTACGGGGAACTTCAAAATATTTCTGAAACAGTCTCATTTTATTCTCTGATGATGTAACAGCAAACGAGACCATCAGTGCAAAGAATGTTATTTGTATATAGTTTTTCTTAATGTCTTTGTCATGGGTACGCTCACTCAGGAACTATACAGCTGGCGTATGGTAAAAACACTACCGCTTTTGTCCAAAGGGGGTTCAAGAATGAACACAAACTGAAAGTGTAGGTATGTTTATCAAGGTTATTTGCTCCAAAACCACCCAAGAGTTTCAATAGACTTGCAGCAATATTCTAACAGTTCAATATCTTGAATTCCAGTGGAGAACGTTTGAATTGATAAACTTTTAAAATACAACTTAATAAGTAAAACAGTGAAATGGATTTCAATGTAAGATTCCTTTTCAATGATAAAAATTTACTTTTAAAAATTGAAATTATGTTTGTCATAATGAATGCATGACAGGGTTACATTCCAATATATATATTTCTTCACTTTTTTTCACTTTTGTTATATTAGTAGTGTTGTGGTCTAAATTTCATTGTGAATTTAATTCAGCTACATTGACAATTAGTGCTTGCTCTCAATGGTACCTCAGAGTACTAAAAAAACCTTAATACTACTAATACTACTACTAATAAAATAAGATAGCAGGCACCAATCAGGGCAAGTCATTTTGATGTTTCACTTTCCATTACATTATACATTTCCCCAGGTTATACTTTTTTGTACAGTGAGAATACTTCTTCAAACTTTATTTTAATTTGGGCCATAATATCTTAAACCTGAAAATAAACATAGTTATGTTGTATATAATATACATTTGAACAAATCATTTCTACTTAATATTCCTGTTCTTTGGCATTTCCAAAACATTAAAGCTTCGGAAAAAATTAAGAGACCAGTCTTGATTTTTCTTAAATCTTCATCTCTACATAACTTATTGAAAATGCTCTTAATGACAACAAATGTTTTGGAATTTGGTAGAAATCTTATCAGTAGTTTATATTATAAAACCAAAATGTTCATTCTACTCAAACATATGCCTTAAGTAAAACGAGAGACACTGAACATTTGGAGTGGTCTCTTAATGTTTTCCAGAGCTGTATATATATTAAAAAAAATCCTCTCTTTTCATTTTCAGACATTCTTCAGTTGCTGACGATCCCAGTAACACTGTATCGTTACTACTGGGAGAGCTACCCCTGGCGCTTGGGACAAGCCGTGTGCAAGTCTTACTTCATGGTCCGGCAGGTTTACTGTGCCACCACCAGCTGGGTGATTATGGAAGAGTTTATTGGACTTTATTATCTGTGAAAGCAAAACAGTTTTGTAAAAGCACAGAAGACAATTGACAAGTGTGTATCATGATTCACACGTATTTCACTATCCACAAACCTGTAATTTTTGACTTGCAAATATGTAGAACTTACTCTGAAAATACAAAGTCATATTTACGCATTTACGGATCTCTTTCTGCTTGTGAAAAGGGGTTTGCATATTTGTGGATTGCCTCCTGTGAGTTTGTGAGCCACATTACATTTTTACATAATTATGTCCAATTTCTACCACCGAGATCTGTAGAACAAGCCTTACAAATGTGAAGTGCAATCATTTGTAAGTGTGTAATTGTGTTTTGTAAAGTTATATCCACACAAAGAAAAAGTGATTTGCAAATATGTAGAATTTAGGCTGTAAATGTGTATTTTAATTTTGCATAATTTTTTTAAATGTTTTTAATGCAAATAGTTTCACCACAAAAAAAGACATGTCAACTCTTATTTACACATTTACGGAACCATTTCTACATGTGACACTGGCTCTGCGCATTTGTGGATCGCTTCCTGTGCGCTCACGGAATATTGTCCAATTCGTAGAATAGGCTGTAAAAACAAGGTGACGCTAATCATGTTTTTTTATCATGCTAAATTCTTATAAAGGCAATCCCCCCTGAAGTGCATAATTATGAAACTCATCTGATCACAATACTTTGGCAATGTTACTGCAATTCTTTAGCTGCACCAAGCTCACAATACTATCACTTTAACCCTGTAACACCAGTTACTAGATACACAGGTGACCAACACACATATTACTAAGAGTAAAACGTTTTTTTTTTAGAGGTAACTGCCCCACACATGTATAGCCTGCATTTAAGTGACCATCTAATTAGTTGGCATATTGTTGTATTACAATTGAAATATTATATGAAAGGGAGAAGCTTTGCCTGTCGCGGCATGTCTGTGTGCTAAAAATGACGGCGACAAACTCAAATAATCATGCTTAGTGTAACATGTCAGCTAGCTCGCTAAATAGCCTAGCAAGAAATGCTGATTACCCTCGCAGGTGACCAGCGCACAAACTACTGTATGATAGTATAATGGTGGGTCAGCATAACAACATACCTCTCTTATCACCGGTACTCAGCTCCGCTAGTCTGCAGCTGCAGCCAGCTGCTTTCCTGCTCATTCACGAGGAACAAATGTCCGACAAACTCGAGCCTGACGTTGTGCTGTGGACAGCTTTTTTTCCCTCCTCTGTTCGTGTGACAGGCCTCCAAATGAACCAATGAGGTGGCCGCCCCTAAACAAGCTCCTTTGATTGGTCAAGGGGGCCATGTGGTTTGCACATAAATAGTATATAAAGGCTGCACCGTGAGTTCGCCCAACTGCAGGTAGACCTGTCTAACTGCACCTAAAGTACAGAATTCAAAATACAGACCTCATTTTACAGGTCTCATTTTGCAGATCCCTGCGGCACGAATTGGACAATATTCCGTGAGCGCACAGGAAGCGATCCACAAATGCGCAGAGCCAGTGTCACATGTAGAAATGGTTCCGTAAATGTGTAAATAAGAGTTGACATGTCTTTTTTTGTGGTGAAACTATTTGCATTAAAAACATTTAAAAAAATTATGCAAAATTAAAATACACATTTACAGCCTAAATTCTACATATTTGCAAATCACTTTTTCTTTGTGTGGATATAACTTTACAAAACACAATTACACACTTACAAATGATTGCACTTCACATTTGTAAGGCTTGTTCTACAGATCTCGGTGGTAGAAATTGGACAAAATTATGTAAAAATGTAATGTGGCTCACAAACTCACAGGAGGCAATCCACAAATATGCAAACCCCTTTTCACAAGCAGAAACAGATCCGTAAATGCGTAAATATGACTTTGTATTTTCAGAGTAAGTTCTACATATTTGCAAGTCAAAAATTACAGGTTTGTGGATAGTGAAATACGTGTGAATCATGATACACACTTGTCAATTGTCTTCTGTGCTTTTACAAAACTGTTTTGCTTTCACAGATAATAAAGTCCAATAAACTATTCCATAGGTGATCATGACATTCACCACAGAGCGCTATGCGGCTATCTGCCACACCATGTGGTCCTACTCCAGCCTCAAGGTACCGTACTTAAAGGAATACTTCTTATTATAATGTAATGAAAATGGGGGGTGGGGGGGCGACTGTGGCTCAGGTGGTAGAGCGGGTCGGCCAATGATCGAAGGGTTGGCAGTTCGATCCCCGCCTTGCCTCTTGTGTCATGGTTGTTGTGTCCTTGGGCAAGACACTTCACCCACCTTGCCTCGTGTGAATGTCGATAGTTAGCCTGCCAGCGTGGGTGTGTGTGTGTGTGAATGGTAATGTGTAAATGGGAACAGATCTCCCTTGAAAGAGACCCTGCGTTCCGAATCACATACTTTCAACTATAGTCTGTAGAAAAAAGATTTAGGATGTCCTGATTCTTGTGGCCAGATTTAGGATGGTTAGAAGTACCCGGATACTTCATCCGGCCAAGATTGTTAGTGTTGAAAACTGCATCCTATTTGGGCGATTCTGACCCACAATCCGGTGCGCACGTGAAGTGACGTCACATCGACGAAGCCTCCATATCAAAACAAACGGGGATGCGCCGGTTATAAAAGCAAGAGGCAAGATCAAGGCGCAATGTTATGATGAAACGAAAGAGTAAAAGTATGTCCCAATAGTATGCCTACTGCATCCTAACTAGATTATTTTTATCGTCGGATGTAGTATGTAGAATAGAAAAAAGAAAGAGTATGCGATTCGGAACGCAGGGAGAGTCTCCGGTCTTAATGGGATTTACCTGTATAAATAAAGGTTTAAAAAAAATTGCATGATAGTTAAGCACCAGAAAAGACTTAGGCATAACCGTCAATCCCAAATGACAGATATTGGCATTTAAGTTTGATATACTTTACAGAAATCCTCCTATGACACATTAAGTATTTTGAACCAATCACAGCAGTTCTCTTCTCAAACATTATAACCCACCGGCTAAAATAGTGAAAAAATCAATATATGATATCAAAGTTGGGTGTCTTGATAAGCATTTACAAAAGTATTTTTTAAAATTAATTTTCGAAACTACCGACTGATATGAAAGCATGTCTCACTCATTCTAAGTGCCCACTTACTGCTGACATGTATGTGTATCAACTGAACAAGGAAATGCTTGGAAGCTGGCAACATTAAAGGCTAAGAATGGGTTCCTTCCACTATACTTCTGAGAACGGAATGTAGGCTACGAAAAAAGGTCTGTAAACATGTCTGACTATGATTATACACAGTCGGCTTAATGGAGTCTCCCTCCTTCTCTCCCTCCTTCCCAACAGAAGTCTGGGTTGCCATGCCTTCTCTCAGTATTCATACAGAGAATTGTGTCAAAGTGAAATACTACTGTAGCCTATACACACATATAAAGTAACACATTAATCCAACCTAAATGTTTCCTTGATCAAAATATGTATGCGAGACACATACTTAAAGATACAAATATACAGTTCAGGAAAAATTCAAGAGACCAGTCTGGATTTTTCTTCAATCTTCATCTCTACATAACTTATTGGAAAATGCTCTTAATGACAATATTCTTATTGTGAATTTGGTAGAAATGTTGTCAGTAATTTATAGTTTAAACCCAAAATGTTCATTCTACTCAAACATACGCCGAAAAATAGTAAAACGAGAGACACTGAACATTTTGGGTGGTTTCTTAATTTTTTCCAGAGCTGTATATCGCCCATAGTATATCCACTGCACTTACAGTAGCCTGTATCCCAGAATGAAATGTAAGAAATACATTTTAACATGTTTCACAAAAGAATAGAATTAGCCAAACTGAAACAGCTTCATCCAATTAGTATTTGTCATTCAACTCAAAGTTTAAAATCATTTGTTTTATTTTTCACCCGTTCTGTCATTGAGTATGGAAGCTATCTGAGGAAATGTGTGGTGTCATGTCTGCCTTGAAGCTGTTGTGGCACTGTAATTTCCTGTAAATGATTATTAAAGGATCTATCTATCTATCCATCCATCCATTTATCTATCCATCCATCCACCCATCCATCCATCCATCCATCCATCCATCCATCCATCCATCCATCCATCCATCCATCCATCCATCCATCCATCCATCCATCCATCCAACAGAAGTCTCGGCTGCCCTGTCTCCTGTCTGTGTGGGTGGTCTCTCTGGTCTCAGCTGTGCCCTTTGCGCTGGTGTATGAGCAGGCTCGGGCCTGTATCCTGGACCACACCGCCAGCACACCTCAGGAAGCATTCCAAGTCTCCACCATGTGTGAAATGACTGAGCCCGACCCCGCACACATCTACAAAGGAGCGCTGCTACTCAGAGCCCTCTTATTCTTTCTGGTGAGATAACGTTTTTATCAATTACTCATTTATTCTTTTAATTAATAGATTATTTTGGGGCATTTTCAAGCTTTATTAGATAGTACAGAGTTGAAATGGGGAGACAGAGAGAGAGAGAGAGAGAGAGAGAGAGAGAGAGAGGGGGGGGGGGGGGGATGACCTGCAGTAAAGGTCCACGGGTCGGATTCAAACCCGCGACCACTGCAACAAGTCCTGAGCCAATATAGTACGCGCTCTATCCACTACACCACAAGAGCGCCCTCAATTACTCATTTATGAGAAGACCCCCTACGAGATTGTGGTATCTTGGTCGGGAATATGCAACAAAAGACACATTTCAATATAGTAATTGACTAATAAACAACATTCAAACAAAGTGTGTTAGCCAAAATGGATCTCGCCATCCACCAAGAAATTATTTCATATTGCAAAAGTTGGTATGATGTTTATGTGCCTGCTAAAAGCAACATATAAAGCTGTAATCAGATGAAAACAACAACGGTCTCGAAACAAGGTGGCGGCTTTTAAAATAGTTTTCAGCAAATAGCGTTTCCATAACGTTTACTTCAATTAAATGGTATCATCGGAATGAATAGATCTACATTTAACAGGGTAATGATGACTCTAGGTGGCACGAAACAGGTCCATAGAGATTTCAGTATGTGTCTCATTGCAGGGAATAGAATGGACGCTGCGCGTCGGACAGTTCTCGCCTCCACGGTGTCCATTAATTCATGATACATGGACACCTCGTCGGGCATTAACCCTTACATATATATATATATATATATATATATATATATATATATATATATATATATATATATATATATATATATATATATATATATATATATATATATATATATATATATATATATATATACATACATCTCTGGAAAAAATTAAGAGACCAGTCTGGATCTGTCTTCAATCTTCATCTCTACATTACTTAATGGAAATGCTCTAAATGACCATACTTTTGGGGCTAATTTGGTAGAAATGTTGTCAGAAGTTTGTAGTATAAAACCAAAATGTTCATTCTACTTAAACATATGCCTCTAAAGAGTAAAACGAGAGACACAGAACATTTGGAGTGGTCTCTTCATTTATTCCGTAACTGTATATATATATGACAGCCTATACCTTTAATATGCACTCAGTACTTGGTTTTGGCCCCTTTTGCATGAATTCTTGCCTCAATCCCAATTCATTTTCCATGACATTCTAATAATACGAGTTTCACCTGTATATAACACACCTCTTCCCTTCAGGTGGACTGTACAAACTGTGTGTCAATATTCATGACATTCAATCACATTGTAATGTTTCCATAAGGAATGTTTCATTCCATATAACCAATTTGCATACAAACCTGTGGATTGAAATCTAATTACTGTCACACAACATAGGCCTATATATATTTATAACAGTCTATACCTGTTCCCCTACACAGGTCCCACTCGTGTCCATCCTGACCCTCTACCTGCTCATCCTGCTTCATCTGCGGAGAAACGGCCGTCAGAGGAGGAACATGGGTCTGACGGGGGTGGACCCAGATGGCAGGAGGGACGTACAGTGTCACCAGAACGGAAAGCTGCTCTTAAATGAGAAGAGAGCTCTTAAACTCATGGGTGAGACATATCTATAATACTTTAAAGCCTTGTTCATTTTGTTTAACCTTTTCTTTACACAGGTAAATCCCATTGAGACCGGAGACTCTTTTGCAAGGGAGACCTTGTCCCATTCCCATGTTACAATCCACACACACATTCATACACGGATAGTGGGCTAACTATCGGGAGCAATTCAGGGCTCAGTGTCTTGCTCAGCGACACTTCGACATGTGGCAGGGAGACCGGGAATCGAACCACCGACCCTGTAGTTGCCACAGCCGCCCAAAATAAATATAAGTTAATATATATAATATACAGCTCCGGCAAAAAATTAAGAGACCAGTCTGGATTTTTCTTGAATCTTCATCTCTACATTACTTATTGAAAATGCTCTTAATGACAAAACATTTATTGGGATTTGGTAGAAATGTTGTCAGTAGTTTACATTATAAAACCAAGATGTTCATTCTACTCAAACATATGCCTATAAATAGTAGAACGAGAGACACTGAACATTTGGAGTGGTCTCTTAATGTTTTCCAGAGCTGTATATACAGTTAATATTGTGTTGCGTTGTCAATCCCCACACTGCCTTTGACAGTATTCAAAGACATGCATTAAGTAGTGTCATATCATTTTTACATTACAATACATTAAGTGGGACAGAAAGCTTCTTTTAAAAGAAAAGAGAGGTCTTTAAGTAATGGGAATTACGTTATTACATATATTAAAACCTTGTGGCATAGAGACAGTGCATAACGCGTCATTATCTGAGGCCACGCCCATCGTGGGGGAAAACAATACACAGCGCTCCATCCACTTTATATTGAATGACACCCGTATTCGGCAAACAAACATAATAAAAACGTAATAAGACATATATATACAAATACACGTTACTTTCTTTAAAGCCACGACTCTTGTCTGTCTATACGAGCTGTTTTTGTGAAAAAGTATTGAGTAATTTTCAATATCGAGACAAAACTCTTAACTAATGTATGCTGTATGCTAGGCTAATGTTAGCCTTCTGCTGTAGGCTAACCCTCACGGACGGGAAAAAACACCTCAATATTGAAAATTACTCAATTTATTTTTCACAAAACAGCTCGTATGGACAGACAAGAGTCGTGGCTTTAAAGAAAGTAACGTTTTTTTGTTAAATGGATGTTCGATTACGTTTTAATTAAGTTTGTTTGTAGAAGACGGGTCTCCTTCAATACAAAGTGAATGTAACGGTGTTCAACGGTTTCCCCCACGATGGGTCCGACCGGACAAAAACACCTCAATTTTGAAAATTACTCAATTATTTTTCACAAAAACAGCTCGTATAGACAGACAAGAGTCGTGGCTTTCAAGAAAGTAAAGTTTTTTTTGTTAAATGGATGTTTGATTAAGGTTTAATTACGTGTGTTTGCAGAAGACAGGTCTCCTTCCATACAAAGTGAATGGAACGCTGTTCAATGTTTTCCCCCACGATGGGCGTGGCCATGGGTGTGGCCTATTTCATGAACTGTCTCTATAGTCCCTCTCCACACTGCTTTTGCAAAATGCACAAAGACATCCATTAGTGGTTTATCATTCTTACAAGCCATGTCATTAAGGGGAACAGAAAGCTGAGATGAAAGCTCTTCAACTAATGGGTCAGACAGAGACCTGTTTTCATATTTTAAAAACCTTGTTAATATTATGTGGCATAGTTAATCTTCACACGGTTTTTGCAAGTGTTCAAAAAAATCCATTAGTGTACTTTAATTTTTATATTACATGTCATTTAGCAGCGCCTTTTATCCAGAAAATGACTTATAACTGGAGGTAGGCAGATAGCATTAAGTGTCTTGCTTAAAGATATACTTCACCGGTGGGAATATGAAGTTTTGAACTCTGAGATCCTATGAAGTATAAATGTGCAAACTTTTTTTTAGAAATCGGTTCATCCTAGCCTGAGAAAAGGCAGAAAACGTTTTTAATGGTCTCACTGTCTAACCCTACATTTTCCCATGTGTGACATCACACATGGGAAAATGTAGGGTTAGGATTAACAGTACAGCTGGGCCAAGGGAAGACTGAGGGAAGAAAAACCTCATTCATTATATTATAATAGTGATTTTATAATGATAGGACACCGGTTCCGTATAGGTGAAGTATTCCTTTAAAGACCCTTGTAGAACCTGCCTTGCACTCACCTTGTATCGAACTCTGATTTTTCCGTACCAAATAGAGTGGTGTCCCCTACTGAACTATCCAGGACCCGCTGCATGGTTTGGTAACATGTGAATTCAGGAGGTCAAACTTTGTGTCAAGGGCTTTCACGATATACTGTATGTCATTGGCTGCAGAATTGCCTTCATAATTTAAGATAATTTACATTTGCTTTTAGGTAAATTAGGTAAATTTCTCTCTCGCTGCATGGATATATTTAACCCAGATGACGTCAAGGATTTGTTTGGAACATGTCAAACGGCAAACATGACAGTACATATAATTAAGCTGACATTCTTATCAAAACTTCCAATAAGTGCATTCAACCATGAAGGTACAAACCATATGGTACTGTATATAGAACAGGATTAATCACCCAAGTACATTAGCTTAAAAAATAAGTACTGAGTGCCACATGTAAGTGCTACATGAAGGTCTAACATGTATAAGAGCAATAAAAACATTTTCATCTCAGTGCACTGCAAACATTTCGCTTTGGTAATTGTTTTTCTCTGGCTAGACATGCCTCTTAGTTTGCTCATGAGATTCATCGGTGTGTGAGAGTGTGTGTGTGTGTGTGAATGGGTGAATGTGGTAAGAAATGTAAAGCGCTTTGGGGCTGAGAAAATCGGCTAAAAAGCGCTACATATAAGTCAAGTCCATTTACCATATATCTACCGAAAATCATAATTGCATGAGTCATTCAAATATATATCTTTTTCTTTTCCAGGTGCAGTGGTTGTGGCCTTCTTCGTGTGTAACTTCCCGGACATCGCGTCGTCTCTGATGCAGGTGTACGTGGTTGTTTGGTCCGACACCGTGCTTTCCGTGTACACCATCTTAAAGTCTTACTTATCCCTCCCGCTGTGGTACATCAACGGAGCCCTGGACCCACTGCTGTTCTGTATTTCTTCGCACACTTTCCGCCGAGCGTGCCGGAGAACTCTGGGTCGGATCCGGTTTGGTTCGATGTCTTGGCTACGGCAGAGGAGTTCTAGTGACGAAGTGACCATGACAGCCAGAGAGAAGATACATGGTGGTAAATGTAATGTAGAAATAAAGTTGACCAAAAAAGATAGCCAGCAGGTTGAAAGCCCTTTTGAACAGGAGCCACAACAACAACAGCAACAACAAGAACTTTGAATCGTTTTACTCTTTCACACGGAGTCCCCCCAAGCCCCAACCGCAGCGAGTTCTACCAGCATCCAATGCAGAAGTGACAAAAAATGCAGTTCACCGAGTGGCCACTAAGAGGTGGTCCCAAAACAGAGCAATGTCTAATTGACTCCCATGTTAAATAGGCCGTTTTCACAGCATTATTAAACCTATTTAAGGCCTGGTCCAAAAAAACATTCTAGTCTTTATGTTTAGGTCATATCTCCATGACAACACTGAGGGGGGTGGGGGGAGGGGATTTGTTTGGACCAGGCAAGTTTTTATTCTATAGGAGGTTAAAATCTATGAATAATAAGGGGCGCAGCCTCTTGAGTGACAGCTAGCCGCTCGCTGGCCCCTCACTTTTCCAGCAAAATGGGCGTATCTCCCTCCCCCCGACGTCACATCAATACCCTTTCTCGGTAAGAGGAAATGAGGCAGAGTAAAAATCTGACAAGATGGCGACACGCATAGGCCAGGACGATTGGATGCAGTTTAAATAACTCTTGTAGTATGTATGCTTTACCGTGCAATATGTTACTTTGGTACATTCAGAAAGATATTGATAGATTCGGACTTGCTTGATCAATAACTTACATGCAGAATGTTATTAAAACACAAATTATGCATCTTTGCTATCGTCGCAAGGCGGACTTTCACCTTAAATGTAAAAATATCAGAGGCTGTAAATTGGAATCTGACTTCAGCATTGTTTGTTTAAGGGTTACAATTTTGTCTCACAGCCCGATGCACATAGAGAGCAATGTTATTAGTGGAGCTTAGAGGATGCCTGGTTTCAGTCAAAATGAGGTTGTAACCCATTGTCTGACTGTCTGTCTGTCTGTCTGTCTGTCTGACTGTCTGTCTGTCTGTCTGTCTGTCTGCCATAGCAAAAGATGCATCGTTTGAGTTTTAATAACGTTTTACTTATGAGTTATTGATCCTGGACGTTTGAATATCAATATCTTTCCAACGTTACCGCAGTAAGTTACTGTGAGGCAAAGCAAACCATATTGGGAGGGAATGCAATTCAAAAAATCTCGCCTTGACCCTTGTGGGGCTCTGTACTTTCACACTATGGAAGACACTGGCGTACAAAAATTAACCATAAAAGTATTTTTATTTACTTAAATTGTGCTTTTGTTACTTGTGCTGGTAAAGCATATAATTTTTTTAAGTTCATGTATTAGTTCATGGGGTAGTGCTCCCTCTAGTGGCCACCACTTAAATAGGTATTGCATCAGCCTTTCAGTGTCAGTTCTGTACATGTGGAGCTAGAGAGCAGTTGACCATGTTTCTCTCCCAGTGAAGTTTCAGAGCTATATGTCTGTGAGTATTGTGTGACTTGTTTGTTGTTCAGTCATGTTAGTTTCATGTTAATTGCATCACTTTTAAGTTGTTTTTGTATGTAATTAAGTAACTTTGTCAAAGCTAACTTTCTGCTTGCTAACGGTATTTTTAACGTTAGCCTATTGGTTAAAAAGGGTAGTTCATGTTGTGTTTGTATATGTGTACTTACCTGTAGTTAATGTTAAAGTAAAAAATAGACAGCATTCACGTTAACAACTGTTTGTAATAATATTTATTCTTTTATACATTTTGTTTCAGTTTTACAATTAAAAAAGATGGAAAGATGGGAATACGGACAAAGTAAAGAGCCTAAACTTACTGTAGCCTCACGTCTTTCTTTCTTGGAGGTTAGCTATCTGTCTAGTTTGACACGTACTCATTAAACGAGGACAGAATAGTAAAAAGACATACTCAGCAAACTTTACGTACGGAAAGTGTATTACGACTGCATACGTCATGTCTTCTCCACCAAATGGCAAAACGCAAGAGGAGTAATGCCATAAGGACACAGAAGACTGTCTCTCACTCCATACACGTTCCCGGAAATCTAGGTCCGCAGCCTCACGACAATCCAGCAGGTCATCAACCAGCGCAGCAGCCGTTCGGGCACGTGCAAAGGCTGAGGCTGCACGAGCGGAAGTGTCCTACGCTGCAAAAGAAGCAAATGTGATGAAAGAAAAAGCACAACTTGCTGCAGAATCAGCATGCAAAGACGCAGGGTTGCAAGTTCAGTTACATGTCTTGAAGCTAGAGAGAGTGGCAGCTGCCGCATCAGCAGAAGCAAACGTCTTTGAGGCTGCAGTAGATTTTGAAGATCGATCCCTTCGAGATTATGTCATTCCAGTAAGCACTCAGGATCCTGTGCAGCGTACCCGTGAGTACGTGCAAAAACACTCCAACTCTTCCGTCAGCGAAAAGCTGGAACCAGGCCATCTGGACCCACCACAAGGTTCAGAACAGTTGAAAACAGGACCAGCTGTGCACCATGTTAAATGTGAAGGTCTAAGTTCTGCTGTTTCATTTAAACATGAAGAGCTGAGCTTCATGCCTCTGCAATACAGTCAGCAGTCTCAAGAGCACGCTCCACATCATAATGAAGTTGTGGAACTTAAACAGCCAACTCTGAAGCAGTATAGTGTGCCATCAGAAAAATGTGATCAGAATTACCGTAACCCATCCAGCGAGACGTCTGTCCTCCCAGATACGGTCAAATATCTTATGCGAAGGGAAATGGTAGCCTCTGGTTTGCAAAAGTTTGATGATTGCCCACAGAACTACTGGGGATGGAAATCTTCCTTCATTGGCCTCACCAAAGACCTGACTTTGACACCAAGAGAGGAACTCAATCTTCTGGTTAATTGGCTGGGACCCCAGTCATCTGAGCATGCAAAGAGAATAAGTTCCGTACACGTTAACAGCCCAGCAACAGGCCTCCATATGGTTTGGAAACGTATTGAGGAAACGTACGGAGCCCCCGAAGCAATAGAACAGGCCTTGTTCAAGAAAATTGAAAATTTTCCCAGACTCTCTAACAAGGACAACGTGAAACTTCGTGAACTTGGAGACTTACTCCTGGAGCTTGAGCTTGCTAAGGATGAAGGTTATTTACCCGGCCTTGCATATTTAGACACAGGTCGAGGAGTCAATCCAATTGTGGAAAAGTTGCCATACGGATTGCAAGAAAAATGGGTTAACGTGGGGTCACAATACAAAGACTTACACAATGTCGCTTTTCCACCTTTCGCCTTCTTCTCACAATTCATCCGCAAGCAGGCCCGAACACGAAATGATCCAAGTTTTGTTTTTTCCTCATTCAGTCCCACAAACGTCACGAAGACGGACACACCGGAGAAAAACAAAACCCAAGTTTCTGTGAGAATGACTGGGGTGGAGAGCAAATCTACTACCAACTATGCAAGGGAACCAACAAGAGGACCCAGACAAAATATTGTCCTCTCCACAAAAAACCGCACCCACTCAGTAAGTGCCGTAGCTTCAGATGCAAGCCACTCAATGGACGTTTATCTTATCTCAAGGAGAACAACTACTGTTTCAAATGTTGTGCTTCGACTAAACACATGGCGAAGGACTGTCCAGCGACATGTAAATGTGCAGAGTGTGACAGTGATAGGCACATAGCAGCTCTACACCCTGGCCCTGCACCCCCAAAAATGGAGCCTGCAGCAATGGTACGACAGCATGGCGGGGAGCAAGAGGTTGAGGCGTCTACAGCTGTTAAATCAATGTGTACAGAGATATGTGGCGAAACAAGCCGCTCAAGATCTTGCTCGAAAATATGTCTTGCTAACGTTTACCCGTCAGGACATCCCGAAAAGGCAGTCAGACTGTATGTGGTTATGGATGATCAGAGCAACCGTTCGTTGGCGCGGTCCGACTTCTTTGATCTTTTCGGTATAAAGGGAGGCACAGTGACCTACACACTCAAGACATGTTCAGGTGTGGTAGAGACCACAGGGAGATCAGCGCCCAATTACACAGTTGAGTCTCTCGATGGATGCACCAAGGTACCTCTGCCGACCCTGTTAGAGTGTGACCTCATTCCTGAAGATAAGTCGGAAATCCCGTCTCCAGATGTGGCACGACATCACTCCCATCTTAAACATTTGGCAGACAAAATCCCACCACTCGACCCTCAGGCTCAGATACTTCTGCTCTTAGGTCGGGATATTTTGAGTCTTCATAAAGTAAGAGAGCACCATAATGGACCCCGTGATGCTCCATTCGCTCAACGCCTCGACCTGGGGTGGGTTGTAATAGGGGACGTGTGTCTGGGATGGGCCCACAAGCCTTCAAATGTGATGGTCTACAAGACAAACCTGCTGCTCAATGGAAGACCATTTTTCCTCAATCCTTGTTCCAGCAGCATTCACGTCAAGGAGACCCAGTCAAGCCATTCCCATCAGCACTCTAATGACAGTCTTGTCCAAGGAGAAACAGACAGTCTTGGTTCAACAGTTTTCGACAAGACAAAAGATGATGATCGTCCTGCACTCTCTGTTGACGATGAGACTTTCCTTAACATCATGGATGGTGAGGTATTCAGGGATAGCTCAAACAACTGGGTAGCACCCTTACCTTTTCAAACACCACGCCGTCGGCTACCAAACAACAGAGAACACGCTCTCAAACGACTCTATTCTCTCAGACGTATACTGGATAAAAAGCCAGAAATGAAGGAGCATTTCATCGGTTTTATGCAGAAGACCTTCGAAAGCCAGCATGCAGAACCCGCACCACCTTTGCAGAGTGATGAAGAATGTTGGTATCTACCAATATTTGGAGTGTACCACCTGCAAAAGCCAGGACAAATCCGTGTGGTTTTTGACTCGAGCGCAAAACATGAAGGTGTCTCCTTGAACGACGTCCTGCTAAGTGGTCCTGATCTGAATAACACACTGTTGGGAGTACTCATGCGTTTTCGCAAAGAGCCCATTGCTATAACTGCTGACATACAGCAGATGTTTTATTCGTTCATCGTTCGGGAAGATCATCGAAATTACCTGAGGTTCCTTTGGTACCAGGATAATGATCTGCAAAAAGGCATCGCTGAATACCGTATGAACGTCCACGTTTTCGGAAACAGCCCCTCGCCAGCCGTAGCAATATATGGGATGAGGAGAGCTGCTCAGGCTGAGGAAAAAGAGCATGGCTCCGACGCAAAGCAGTTCGTCATCCGGAACTTTTATGTCGATGACGGGTTGACCTCCCTTCCTACAGAGAAAGAGGCAGTTGATCTCCTGAAGAGAACAAAGGAAATGTTGGCTAAGTCGAATATAAATCTGCATAAGATCGCTTCCAACAGCCATTCTGTCATGGAACAGTTTTCCTCAGAAGATCTTGCAAAGGATCTCAAGGATTTAGATCTGGGAGCAGATCCCTTACCTGTCCAGAGGAGTCTTGGGTTGAGTTGGAACCTGGAGTCAGATAGTTTCAGCTTCAAAGTGTAAAGAGAAGACAGACCGTTTACCAGGAGAGGCATTCTGTCGACGGTTAACAGTCTCTACGACCCTCTGGGGTTTGTAGCTCCTATTACTGTACAGGGGAAATCTATTATCCGAGAACTTACCTCTGAGCAGTGCGACTGGGATGATCCTCTTCCACCTGAAAAAGAACAATACTGGAGAGCCTGGAAAGAGTCCTTGAAGGATCTGGAGCAGCTTTGCATTCCAAGGCCCTACGTTCCTGTGTCTACATCCACACCACAGCAGAGAGAAATCTGTGTTTTCTGCGATGCTTCTACCATGTCCATAGCAGCAGTAGCCTACTTACGAGTAGTGGACTCTGTAGGACAGTGTCACCTTGGATTTCTTATGGGAAATGCTAAATTAGCCCCACGACCGGCACACACCATTCCAAGGCTGGAATTGTGTGCTGCTGTTCTTGCTGTTGAGATGGCAGATCTGATTTCTCATGAGCTAGATCTTGACATACAAGGGATGACGTTTTATACAGACAGCAAAATCGTGTTAGGTTACATCCACAACGCCACCCGTCGGTTTCATGTCTATGTAGCCAACCGAGTCATCAGGATCCGAAAGTCCACAACTCCTAACCAGTGGCGGCATGTTACCACGGATCACAATCCAGCAGACCACGGCACAAGGCCTATTCCTGCAGGTCTTTTGGGACAAACCAATTGGTTCCGTGGTCCTGCATTCCTCAAACAAAACAAAATAAAAGACTGCAGTTGAGATATTGAACAACTTTGAGCTTGTGGAGCCAAAGACAGATGTGGAGATTCGACCACAAGTCAATACCTTCTCAACCAAGACGTCTGGAGAACATCTCAGCTCAGATCGCTTTGAGTGCTGCTCATCTTGGAAGTTAATGATTTGAGGTATAACACAACTCATTCACTTTGCTAGAGCCTACAGCAAAACTGAATGCCTGAATGCTAAAGATGAACAATCACAAGCGAAAATCATGGTCATCAGACGTCCACATAGAGGTAATAGAATCTATGTCTACCTCAAGTTTTATTAATGCTCTAAGAAGGTTCTTTGCTATCCGAGGTCCCTCCAAGCAACTCAGGTCTGATCGGGGAACAAATTTTATCGGTGCTTGTAAAGAGCTAAAAATCAAAGCAGACGACCCTGAATTAAGAGACTACCTCTTGGATGAAAGATGCTCCTGGACTTTCAACCCTCCCCATTCCTCACATATGGGTGGATGCTGGGAGAGGCTTATTGGGGTTGCACGACGCATATTGGATGGTATGCTGTTGCAAGCTGGCCCTACTCGTCTCACCCACGAAGTCCTCACTACATTAATGGCGGAAGTGATGGCCATTATGAACGACAGACCACTGGTTCCTCTCTCGTCCGATCCGGAGCAGCCAAGCGTCCTGCTCCTGACCAGAAAGAGGGACCCAACATCTGCTCCACTTGGGGAATTCAGTCTAACAGACCTCTATAAGCAACAGTGGAAGCAGGTACAGTGTCTTGCTGATGCTTTTTGGAAGCGCTGGAGACAAGAATACCTCGTCACCCTCCAACCTCGCAGAAAATGGACCGAAGACAGACGCAACATCCAAGTTGGAGATGTTGTTTTGCTAAAAGACAGCCAAGTCAAACGAAACGAATGGCCTACCGGGTTGATTGTGAAGACTATCCCCAGTCGTGACAACAAGGTCAGGAAGGTGGAAGTCAAAGTGGTGAAGCAAGGGACTGCCAAGACCTACTTACGACCAGTTTCAGAACTCGTCCTTCTTCTTCCTAAAGAAACCTGAAGAGATACTTACCTTTTGTTTATTGTGTATAATAGTGGTATTACAATTAGTATACCAGACGGGGAGTGTGCTGGTAAAGCATATAATTTTTTTAAGTTCATGTATTAGTTCATGGGGTAGTGCTCCCTCTAGTGGCCACCACTTAATTAGGTATTGCATCAGCCTTTCAGTGTCAGTTCTGTACATGTGGAGCTAGAGAGCAGTTGACCATTTTTCTCTCCGTGAAGTTTCGGAGCTATATGTCTGTGAGTATTGTGTGACTTGTTTGTTGTTCAGTCATGTTAGTTTCATGTTAATTGCATCACTTTTAAGTTGTTTTTGTATGTAATTAAGTAACTTTGTCAAAGCTAACTTTCTGCTTGCTAACGGTATTTTTAACGTTAGCCTATTGGTTAAAAAGGGTAATTCATGTTGTGTTTGTATATGTGTACTTACCTGTAGTTAATGTTAAAGTAAAAAATAGACAGCATTCACGTTAACAACTGTTTGTAATAATATTTATTCTTTTATACATTTTGTTTCAGTTTTACAGAATTTCAGAATATTACTACAGAATGTATTGCATGTACAGTAATGTTTATTATATTTCTGTGTATTCGGATACTTTTTGGCTGGTTAAAAATATATATTTGGTGTTTTAAAGCTTACATTATTGGGGCATATGTGAGGATATTCACCATATTAACAAAATATTATTGTACAATATGAGGTAATGTGTGTTGCTATGATTTGAAAAACATGTTGTTGAAGACCGCTACTGTGTATTTTTCCTATATTTGGGCGTACACCCACAAAAGAAGGACAGAATATGTGAGTGTATGTTTTTCCATTGCATTCGCCTGTAACAGTGTTTTTGTCAAATACAGTGTGTGTCAATTACTGTTAGCACTTTGAATGAGTCACCCAAGTGTTGCTGGCTTGCAGTGTTAAAGCTGGGGTATGTGATTTCTGATTGGTCAAAGTTAACATGAGCTGACACTTTGACCAATCAGAGTGAGGCTCCGATTCTCTGTTCTTATTGGCTGTTGGGACTGTCCATTCACTTTGGCACGACTTTGTTGGTGTAGAGCGTGTCAGGGAGGGACCATAGGGGAGGGACCAAAAGAGAACAAGTGGAGCGGTTGAGGTATTAGGATTCAAATCTCTATCCCAACTGCCATTTTTCTCCCCAAATCCTCCACCCCAGCTTTAACCGCATTATATTTGATTGTGCTTTTTAAAAAATGGTTTCGATATACAGTAACTGACCAAAATATCTTTGGAACATAAGAAAATTGAGGGAAAATATGTTGTTATATATATATATACATATTGTTGTTAATCTTATATTTGTCAAGTGATATAAGTATTGGGAGCAGCTTTCTGTCTGTATACAATGTTAACAATTTCTTCTTGAGATCTGTCAATATATCCTGAACACATATTTCCATTTTACAGTATTCTATACCATGTACAGTATTATATTTGAACTACATTTAACATATTCTACATTCTATATTATATTTCTAAATCATTCCTTAGCGCTACATTTTAAACTGTTAAAGCATCATCATGTTTTTGGACTATTTCTGTGTTTAATGAGGTCTCAGGTTTGCTCTCACTCTTTGATACATTAATTGAATTATTTAGTTTTAATTTTATTTTTAAATATTTGTTGTTGTAGAATTTTTTTATTTTTTTTATCTTTATTTTATGTGAGACAATACAAGGAACCACAAAGTGATACAAGACATATAGACCACAATATATAAACAGACAGTCACGTAAATAAATAAAATAAAAGTAAGACAGACTAAAATATAACTAGTAGTTGCAGTGCCAAATTAAATATTTCGTGTGGTTCTTCAGTCACTTTTCAAACTCATACCCCGATACATATTACTCTAGAGACCATTCTTCTTTCAGGTAAAATTCTACTGGGGACCATTCCCTTACAAAAACATCAACCATATTTCTTATTACATGTGATAATCTCTCTAATGGCAAGATGGACATACATTTTTCATACCGCATTGTAATATTAGGAGGATCTTCATCTAACCATTTATGTAGCATTGTGAGGCGTGCAGCATACAAAGCCACTCTAAGAATGTACCTGTATCTACGCTCACAATTGGCATCCAGTCCCAAAACAAAATGATATGGATTTAGTGGAATAGCATTGCTGATGGAAGCCACCTGAGAAACAAGATCAACAACTGCTCCTGTAAATGTATGTGCATAATAAAAAATAAAAAATCTTTGATCTTGACGGGTCTTTGTGTTGTCATGGCAGCAGACATCAGATAATATTGTACAGTTTAAAGATTGTGTGTGTGTGTGTGTGTGTGTGTGTGTGTGTGTGTGTGTGTGTGTGTGTGTGTGTGTGTGTGTGTGTGTGTGTGTGTGTGTGTGTGTGTGTGTGTGTGTGTCTGTGTGTCTGTCTGCCTCTGGAGATATCCAATTTAGATCCAGATCAGACATATTCTAGCCTGGGTGACTCTATTTTAAATTCCTTATAGGCTCCATCACTGGACTCCCACACACACACACACACACACGCACACACGCACGCACACACACACACACATACAAACACACACACACACACATAAATAATGATGGTGTACCCTCCACTACTCCTATGTTCAAACATCAATATGTATAATGTCAATAAGGTGGCAGAGCCTTATAGCATTCTGTATCTGACTCAACAGTATGTAGGCCAAATACCAAGCTGATACCATGCAGTGGAAAAGTGGCATTAGCCAATAAGCAACACGATTCCGTATCAGACATAAACTTTCTCTGAACTTTTCGAGGTAGGCTATTCATTGCACACAAACAACATATTTTCCTGTGGGCTAGTTGTAAGGAATGTGCCATGAAAATATGTAATAAATACATACAATGTATTAATTGTGTAAATACAGCAGTATAAATCAACCAACACACACTGAGATACGATCTGGTAGCTTCATCTGTGTTAAATACTACTTGTTCTGCTGTTGGCCTGATATTACTTTTCATTATATAACTTAAGCAAAACATTTGTTTACATTAAAACCTATAAAGTTGTAGTTGACGCCTTAAAACTTTCATTTTCTGGTGTTTAGAATATTGTAACATAATTTCTGTCGGAGAAGTGTATCAATGATTGACAGGTGTGCAAACCAACCATGTCTCTCCTACGTGAACAAAGACGCTCGTCCCGCCCCTAAATGTGACGTATGTTTATGTTGGCCAATTACAGCGCAGTGGGCGGGACTAACAAGAAAATAGCGGAAGATTCAAAACGAACATGGCGGCTGAAAATGATCCTCAAAAGAATCACAAACTTGAGAGAAGGTACCGACTTTCACTCATTGCGTCTTCAATGTACCATATTTTAAAACCTAAAATATAATGTTTAGGTCTCCACGGAGATTTGTGCTAATAAAATACATTTGTCCATGGCTGCTCTACATTGTAACTCGTTATCAAGCTGGTTGTCGTTAGCCATTGTAGCTAACCTAGCAACGAACGACTTGTAAGCTCGTAAGTTACGCTATCATGAAGCTAACGTTAGAAATCGCCCCACACTTCACAACAACTTGAATGAACTGCTTACTTTTATAGAAACCAGCATGAAACTCTTACAATTATTGTTTCTCAAGATGAACCCATGTTATGCGCCGACTACTGCATGCCTGACAAAAATTGCATGCATAGGCTACTCCTTACTCCTACTGACTGCCACACAGGCTTGTACCGTGGACCTACAAAGAAACATGCCCTGCCTTCCAAATAACATACTTTTTTCTTTTTACTAAGCTGCCTACTAAAGTACAGAAGAGTTTTCTAGCCACGGGAGAGAAAAAAAACAAATCAGATAAGGAAGATTTTGTTTTCATTATCTCGAGAAATGTCGAGAATAAAGACGAATACTGCAAAATGCTATTGGAGTTAGTGGAGCATCTAGGTATTTTTGGCATCCTAAGTATTTTTCTGGCATACTAAATAGTATGAAAGTATGGGTATGAAGGGTTTATATGAGGCTTGTACAGTAGGCACTAGGCATGATGGGAGCATCACTTCATCCACCTTACCCTGATGCACCCGTCAATCTGGAACAACCCTTTTCCATTGCTCCAGAGGCCAATCTTTAATATGCTCCCTGGAAAATTGAAGCATTTTATCGGAATCAGAATCCTTTATTGTCATTGTACAACGGAATTGTACTTATAAGCCCTACTGATAAGTGGTTTTCTTTTTCACATTGTGCGTGTGGAAATGCTCTTACTTTGACTATTAAACTACTGTTGATGTTTAACATTTTGTTTCCACCAAATACTTGTATGTATTAGTGTGAATGCTGGAGTCTTCACACTATAGTCATTATTCAAATCCTTATTATTATTATTAAACTATTCCGTTTCCGTACGTTTCACTTTAACTCCTTCAAATCTTTTTTGCGGCAGGCATTCAGAACCTGGCATAACCCTCCCTCCCCCCACCACCTACACCTCTAACCCTTCTGCTTTCTTCCTCTTTTTACAGGGAGACGAAATGCAGCATGTTTAACAGCCAGGAAAAGCCCAACTCGAGCCAGCCCGTGATCTTCAGCCCGGACTTTTTTGTGGAGAGGCTGAAATATGAGAATCCGGAAGAATTCACGGATTTGGTTCTCAGTAATATCACGCGACTCATAGACCTGCCGGGAGACGAGTTTGAGGCGTTCACCGGGCGGTCGGAGCCACGCCTGCCCCCCGCCACCGGCTTCCTACGCTCCTTCAACTTTCTGAAACGAAAAGGTTAGAGTTGGCCTAACAGACTGAGTACCGATAATTACTGTGAAGAATAGTCTCTGAACATGAAGTGTGTGTGTGTGTGTGTGTATGTGTGTGTGTGTGTGTGTGTGTGTGTGTGTGTGTGTGTGTCCTCACACAGTCCTCCTAATACAATACCTCATTAAACTCACCACTTAAGATATGTCATGGTTGATGTGACAGGATAAATCCAAATGTGCACACAAAGGGTAGGGTGCAATCAGTTTCATTGTGCCATTCAAAAATTATGAATGCAAAAAAAATTAAATGTGGAAAATTAATTTGAAAAAATATAGGGGAGAGTGGCCTAAGTTGTGCAACTTTTCACTCAAAGTGACTTTAAAGTAAGGCCTTGACAGTAAAGTCTCCAACTCAAATATGTACATATATTTCAGGGTGTTGTGCATCCCTGGCAATAAACACTTTGGATCTGGAATAAACTGTTGAAGAAATATAGCTTTCAGAAAAAAAGTTGTCTTGATGCACAACTTGCCCCCGGTGTGGTGTAAGTTGTGCGGTTGGAGAGAATACCATGGGGTGAATTGTGCCATTGATATATATATCTCATAAACTGTAATGCAAGACAAATCCATTAGACAATCACTTATCTAAGGTGTATTTAAAGTAAATAAAGTAAATAGTTGACAAAGATTGAAGGACAATTTTCTTAAACAAGGCCTAGCAGATCTAATGGTTTTACCTGCGAAGCTCACAATGACAAAGTCAACATCATCATCTTTCTGGCAATCTGAACTCTCATCAGTGGTGTCGTTAAGTGGAATTGAGATGTCACTCTCTTCTGAGCTACTGTAGACAATCACTTTCTTTTGGTGACCAGCGTATACAGCCATGCCACTGGCACAACTCTCAGAAATGTACTTTGCACTAGTTGCTCCGTGCTTGTGGAACCAACTGCCACCTGACAAATGTGATTCCCCCTACATTTCTGCCTTTAAATCAAGGCTCAAAACCCATATGTACACCCTGGTGTTTCCTCCCCATTAACTATCTTACCTCTGCACTACTATCTGTGTTTATGTGGATGTATGGGCTTTACGTCTTTTATTTTGGTTATTGCTATTTTACCTTCATTGTTTACCTACTGAATGCACTATGTACAGCACTTTGGACAGTGTAAACTGTCATAAATGTGCTTTTATAAATACATTTTACTTACTTACTTATAACTCACCCAGGCCCTTTGGCACAAATCACCCCAATCCCAGAAATTTGGATAATAAGCATGATGCAGCAATTTAGGGCTGACATCGTGCTAACTGTATAGACTCAAAATGTAGCATACCAAAGCACTAAAACATGTGTCAAATGTTTTCAAACTTGTCTATAATTGTTCAGACACAATAATCAAAAAACCTTGATCATGGAAATTTTACTTTTAAGGCAAAACACAGTTTTTTGAGCTTAAATGTGCTTATATCTTATTCATTGTGTCTCCCTTCTTTACAGGATGGGTCAAATGGATGGCTCTTCTTAAATATGTGGTCACGTTTCCAATTTCTTCCACGGTTTTCTAGAAACAAGGGGTGGCACAACTTCCAAAATGCACAACTTAGGCCACTCTACCCTATTAATAATTTGGGGGAACATTCAAAGAGTTATCACCCTGGTAGGGCAGGCAAAAAGGATGAATAACTGGCTGTGCTACTTTACCTGGATCCTTGTAAAGTTGACCAGTTTAAAACATTGCTGAAGACTCACTTGTTTTTGCATTGGCCTTTAACAGAAGTTGAGACTTTGACACTCCTCCCTTTTTTTACTCTCATGTATCTTATACAGTATGTTGTTTTGTATTGAATTTTGTACAGCACTTTGTTCAACTGATGTTGTTTTAAGTGTGCTATAGAAATGAATTTCACTTTACTGAGGGGGCTTTGAGTATATGTGGGACCCTTGTTTATCCTATCGACACCAGTCTGATCTCGTCATCTCGCATTCCGCAGAGAAACAAGTGTGAATTTTCTTGTGCGAGATCGGGCTCGTTTTACTGATTTTTTTTATTTTTTTTAAGATTACTTTTTGGCATTTTCAAGCTTTATTAGATAGTACAGAGTTGAAATGGGGAGACAGAGAGAGAGGGGGGATGACCTGCAGTAAAGGTCCACGGGTCGGATTTGAACCCGCGACCACTGCAACGAAGGCCGGAGCAAATATGGTACGCGCTCTATCCACTACACCACCAGAGCGCTCCGTCTTACCGGCTTTTTAAAAAAACAATAAAGTTTAATTGTGCCTTTTGCTTCCTTTCAGACAAAGGCGTGGTGTTTGGTGCGCCGCTAACCGAAGAAGGAATATCACAGATCTACCAGCTCATTGAATACCTGAGTAAAAGTGAGTATCTCTGGTTCATATACGGAAAAAATTAAGAGACCGGTCTGGATTTTTCTTAAATCTTTATCTCTACATAACGTATTGAAAATGCTCTAAATGACAATCTTTTTATTGTGAATTTGGTAGAAATGTTGTCAGTAGTTTATATTATAAAATCAAAATGTTTATTTTACCCAAGCAAATGCCTCTTAAGAGTAAAACAAGAGACACTGAACATTAAGAGTGGTCTCTTAATTTTTTTTCCAGAGCTGTACATGATGCAAAACTTCTGCCATCTGCACCACACTTTCATCTGTGATCTGTTTTGACCACATACATTAGGAATGCAGGACTTCAAAAGAAAACAAGTCTGTAACCATGACAGCATTCACACATACTGTCTATATAAATCTCTTGATATACGCCTGTGTGTTCGTCAGCGTTTTTGACAGACAGACACGCACGCACACACACACACACACGGACTCAGTGTGCATGCCTCAACTGTTACAACTTGTTCTTTAACTTAGTTTGAGAACAGTGAAGTGGCATAACGGCATCATGGTTTATATTTGTCTGGTGATGTGGACACTGGGAGCTTGGCTCAATAATTCATCTGAAAGCACTTTGCTCTGGTTGTCTCCCTCCTTCCATTTCATTCTCTCCATCTGTCTCTCCCTCTCTCTCTTTTTTTTTCCTCTCTCTCTCTCTCCATCTCCCTGTCTTTCTCTCTCTCTCTCCATCTCTCGTCCTCCATCTCTCTCTCTCTCAATCTCTCTCTCTCTCCCTCCATCTCTCTCTCTCCCTCTCTCTCCCTCCATCTCTCTCTCTCCCTCCCTCTCTCTCTCTCTCTCCCTCCATCTCTCTCTCTCTCTTGTGGCTTTGTCTGCCTCCTTTTCTCTGTCTACACGCCCACACACCAAATCTTTTTTCATCCTAGATTTTGATGCAAGTTGAGTTTGACATCTTGACATTTTATTCTGCTCCTCTTAACTGTGTTGTTTTGTATTTCATGTTGTTGAGATGTTGCTGTTGTATTTTATTTTGAGCCTTTACTGCACTATGGTCAACTGAGGTTGTTTTAAAGGTGGAGTCAGTGATTCTGGAGAACGCTTGTTTTCAAAATCACTTTGTGTCAAAATCAGTGAATATCTCCTCACAATCTGCTACCTGTCTGTACTGTGTGTGTTCATTGCAAAAAAAAATAAAATCAAGTGTTAAAACACAGCCTAGGCTCTCTAAACGGGCATGTTGCTAGCTACGATTGGCCCTCTTTTGTTTACATATCAGTTTACAGAGCCTAGGCTGTGTATATTAACACCAGATTTATACAACAAGCGTTCTCCAGAATTGCTGGAGAAAGGCTCCACCTTCTTAAATGTGCTATATAAAAGTAACCTATCGAATCCATAATCAAAATCTTTCCGGAAGTTAGCACTCACCCGGGCATTTCTCACCTACACAAACTCGCATACACAACCGTCACATACTCAAATTGACGTCAAAATGAGAATGAGTAGGACGTTAGTAGGGCTGTTCACACACAGCCTTTAACTTGACTTAATCCCTCCTCCCTTCCATCTTTCTCTGCCGTACCCCCAGACCTTCACGTAGAGGGATTGTTCCGTGTCCCGGGCCACAGCTTGCGTCAGGCTGCCCTGAGAGAGATGCTGAACGCTGGGGCAGAGATTGACCTCGAGACCGGAGACTTCCACCCAAACGACTCGGCCACGCTGCTGAAAGCTTACCTGGGAGAGCTGCCCGAACCCCTGCTCACACACAGACACTACTGTGCGCACCTGAAAATAGGAGGTGAGGGTTTAATTTCATACACACATTTTTTGTCTATCTATCTGTGTTCCAATCCCAATACTTCCATCCTGCTATTTGTATTTATTTATTTATTTTTAAGATATTTTTTGGGCATTTTTATGCTTTATTGATAGTGTAGAGACAGAGGTGAAATGGGACAGAGAGGATAGTGACATGCAGAGAACGACTGCGGGCGGGAATCGAACCCGGGTCTGCTGCTGGGCCCGGCCCGGCGGGGTGGGGGGACGCCCTACCAACTGAGCTAAGGGCGCCCCGCTATTTGTATCTCTATGGTTGATTCCATCCACAGATCTTTTGTCTATCTCAAGATTAATTAATCTCTGCGTTCCAATTATCAAACCCCCCTTGCTATTTAGTATGGTAGAAACAGATTTAGGATCTCCCAATACATGTGGTCAAATGCAGCATGCTTCAAAATACCCCGGATGTCCTACTACATCCGTAGAATGCGAGTGATGAATATGAGATTTGGAACGCAGGGAATATTCAAATCAATTTAAAATAAATCAAACTAAATAACAGCTCTCATAGCCCCATTGCTCTTTTGTTATGATTCTCTGTCATATTACTCTGATGGTTATTTTTTTAACATTTACAACATTCTACACACTTTTTTTTAATGCAAACAATTTAAATAAATACTTAAATAAATTCTCTATTGTCATGTCTGTCCCAGAGCTGACCCGTTTTGATAAGGGGACTCAGACGACCGTGCCGGATAAGGAACGTAAGATTGAGGCTTTGCAGCTGCTGTTCATGCTGCTGCCGCCGGCCAACCGCAGCCTTCTGAAACTGCTCCTGGACCTGCTCTACCACACCGCACGCAACCAGACCAAAAACAAGATGTCTGCCATCAATCTGGCTACTATGTTCGCCCCACACATCATCTGGCCCAAAAATGTAAGAACTTGAGGATCTCTGTCTGTCTGTCTGTGTGTGTGTCTGTGTGTCTGAGTGTCTGTCTGTATGTCTGTTTTTCTGTCTGTCTGTCTATCTGTCTGTCTGTCTGTCTGTCTGTCTGTCTGTCTGTCTGTCTGTCTGTCTGTCTTTAACTGTCTGTCGGTCTGTCAGTCTCTAGACAAGATTTAGTACAATAAACACCTAAATGTAAATGTTTTATTTGCTAGTTTGGAAGAAGACTTGTCATGGACACAAAATAGCCGAAAAATCTCAAAACGAACAGTGGAAGACTGTTGGGGCCACGGGGAAGAAAAATAATTTATAGGAAGAAGTCTTTTTTATTATTATGCACTTCTCGAATAAAGTTGATATTTCGATAACAAAGACGAGATACAATATTGAGAAGAAAAGAAAAAAAAGTGAGAGGAGGAAGTTTATTTTTGCTGCACTTACTGCATTCAATGGACCAGAAAAGTTAACTTTCTTTTTTTTCCTCTAATGAATTTAGTCTTTATTCTCGACATTTCTCACAGTGCATAATAAATAAATGTCCTTTCGTAAATCGATGAACCTCAAATGTTCTTACATTTCTTTGTCAATTTTTCCTTTTTTTGTAGGTTTTGGCAAGTGACTTACAGGAGCACATTGAGAAACTGAACAATGGCGTAGCCTTCCTCATCAGGCATTCACAAAAGCTGTTCAAGGCAAGTTTCTTTATACCCAAGAGAGAGAGACACACACTCGCTCACTCACTCACTCACTCACTCACTCACTCACTCACTCACTCACTCACTTTTGCACTCACTCACTTTTGCACTCACTCACTCACTCACTCACTCGCTCACTCGCTCACTCACTCACACTGTACTTTGGCTCACCTTTTAAACTGTTACATATTCAAAACACAGAATACCTATTGTAGACCTATCTCTATTAACCTCTTATATGATGTGTGATTTTATATTGTTGTGTATGCTCTCCTTAACCCTACTTTCATGTTAAAAACAAATCAACCAACGTTTTCTTATGTCAGTTCATAATGCTGTTTTCATCTCGGCCTGTTGAATGAACCAATTAGAATTGTAGGTGCTATTGCCACGGTAACACAAAATGCCAATGTGGACAAGACACCCGATAATTAGCATGTGAAAGAAAGACACAAGATCTCAATAGGATAATGCATTTTCTTTTACACAATCAGCGGCCCTTTCAAAGCCTTACAATTGGCCCCATATTGATTCATTCACATTCATATGTTTTGTTCTCATGTTCCCAATTTGCATGTGTCACACACATGCAAATTGGGAATTGGCAATTAATTTTCTCATAATGATCTTTTCATCGGAGGACCTTATTGTTCACGTTCACTGTCTTTGAAGGCTCCGGCGTACATCAAAGAACACACGCACTTGTACTTCACCGGATCTAAAAGTCTTCAGTCCAAGGTTAGTCAGTGTGTTTTTTGCATCTCCTAATTGAAATCTTAATGAAATAAATATTAAAGCCTCTGGAAACCTGGTCTAAATGAGTAGAAATCAATATATTTTCATTTCATTTATTTAACTTTTATTTATCCTCGAGAGACCAATTGAGGGGTGACCCTCATTTACAATGGTGTCGAGTTCAAACAAATTCAAAGGAAAAACAACAATACATAAACAATATTCAACGCAAATACATCAAATACACAACAACAGGTGAAGAGAAAAACAATTGAAACATTTACACAGTGGTGAAGATTAAGTGGTAGCAATTAAAATTAAATGGGTGAAAGTACAATATAGCCTAATTAAAACAGTTACAGGTAGAGTTTGGCAGATTTAAAATAGTTTGTTTAAATTGGTTAAATGATATGAAGTTATTTAGTTTAATTTGTTGCTGTAAATTGTTCCAGGAGTCAGGGGCACTGAAGCTAAAAGCTGTCTTTCCTAGCTCAGACCGGGCTTGTGGGACATAAAGCATAAGCATGTCAGTGGAGCGGGTCTGATAAAGCCCATCTGAGATTTGCAGCAGTTCAGTTAAATAACGAGGAAGCTTCCCGGTCAAGGCTTTGTAAATAAAAACATGCCAATGTGCGTCACGTCTCTCTTTAAGGGAGGACCACCCAACCTTTTCATACAAAAGACAATGGTGTGTGTCATAAGCATCTCCTGTGATGAACCTTAAAGCAGAGTGAAACACAGAGTCCAGGAGTTTAAGACATGAATGTGATGCATGCCGGTAAACCACATCACCGTAATCAAGGACAGACATGAAAACTGCCTCAATAATCCTTTTCCTACTAAATAAAGGGAAGGTGGTTTTGTTCCTATAAAAATAGCCAATTTTTTGTCGTAGTCGACGAACAAGATTTTTTATATGAAAATTAAAAGTGAGTTTATCATCTAACCAGATGCCGAGATATTTGTACTCTGTGACTCTTTCAATTAAAAATCCATTATTTGTAAAAATATTAAAATCATTAAAATTTGTGATATCAAAGTTGGGCGTCTGAATATGCTTTTACAAAAATCTGATTTTTTTGGGCATTTTTATGCTTTATTGATAGTGTAGAGACAGAGTTGAAATGGGGCAGAGAGGGGAGTGACATGCAGAGAACGACCGCGGGCTGGAATCGAACCCGGGTCCGCTGCTGGCCGAGGCCCATGGGGGGGACGCCCTACCAACTGAGCTAAGGGCGCCCCACCAGATTCAAAATAAATGTTCATAAATATTATAAAAATTAGTTTCAAAAACTGTTTTTTTTTATTTTTACTGTCTCTAGATCGTTTGACAGGACTGTGTGGGGCGTGGCCGTAGCAAACGGTCTCCATGCCAACAGTTTTTGTTTTCATAGAGCGTTCCGGGCTGAGAACTGCTGTGATTGGTTCAAAGTAATTGTAATTCGGCTAAACAGAATCTATGGAACGTTTGATCAAACTTAAATGGCAACATCTTTAATTTGGTTTGATACATATGCCTAACTGTTTTCAGATGCTTTACTATCATGCAACAAACTCCCCCTATTGCATAGTTAAAAGGGTTTTGTGGATTTGGGGCTTTAAGCACTGCATTACTTTTTTCAATATAGCTACCTAGCGCCCACAAATATCATTCTTCTCTGCTAAGTTTAATTGAGCAACTCTAGCGTGTGGTAATTTGAATGTACTTGTCTTAATATAGAATCTGCTCCTTAGAACTTAGTTGAAAGATTTTGCAAAGTGTCTTCTTAAAGTGGAACTTCTGACTAGACATGTGCCGGTATGATATTCCGACGGTATAATGACCTTAAAGATCTCCTATCATACTACTTTTCTGGTCTTAATTTCTTGTTAAAAACTGCTATAGAGCAACCTGACACGAATCACATCACAAAAAAAACATGTAGATTTTCGGGACACTCTTCCTCTCATCTGAGCGAGCACAACAGTCTCTCTACACTAGGCTCTGCGCTTCTCCGCCCCCCCCCCGCAAACCCCACTCCGTTGTGATTGGTTACCTTCCTTCCGGAACACATTCAGCAGCGCGCGGGGAGATTTGAGAGCAGGAAGGTGGGGGCATGGCCGGAGCTTGCCTGAGCAGCATTACCATACATGGAAACATCCGCTTTCGTGACGACAAGAATATCCAGAAATTCTAAACCGATTTGAACACGTGAATTCTCGACCGGCTGCCCTAGTGTTTAGTGCTCTGCACAGCCACCCCAGACGGTCAGCAGGGAATACGTCGAAATGCATGTACGCCATTATTTGATACTCTAGTATGGTTAAACATGACTATAAATCATTATAACAACGTTTATAGGTCATACAAGTCAAAAAGTATCATAGGTCCTCTTTAAGCAAAAAAATAACACAGTTTTCACGGTATTTTGTGATAACTGCTCTCAAATGCTTTGTTTTGAAATTTCTGGGTAAAAAAAAAAATATGTTTTTTTGGGTGAACACAATCATGTTATTTTTTAAACAACAACTACGTACCTTAGAGTAGATGACGGGAAATAATAGTGGTTTTGTACCCTTGACTTTTTTCAAACTGCGGTATCCCTTTAAATTGGTTATCGGCACATGTCTACATCTGAGTCCTGTGTGTGGTGGTTGCAATTTTAGCTTCGAGTGAGATGAAATAATTTTTTTTTTTTTTTTTTTTTTTTTTTTTTTTTTACTAGGATGACCTGACACTGTGTGATGGGTCAGTGTCCATGGTAACTGTTGCTCCGACTACTCCCTCCACTAGAACAATGGGAGGTGAAGTGAGCAGCAATATCACAGAGTCTTCCCTCAAGGATCTGTACAATCACGTCAGGAACATGCCCGAGTCTGCCAAGAAGAAAAAACTACTCAGACAGGTATTGCATTCTAAATTTACTTTCTATAAATATATATATGGTGCACCTTATATATGCACACAACACACACACACACTCTTCGTATCTGCACTGTGTCCTTGCACTACTGTTGTGTTTATGTTTGTCTCAGGTCGGCTGTAACGATACAAAAACTCACAATTCGATTTGTATCACGATTTTTTTGACCCACGATTCGATACATACAACACATTTTTATAAATTTGAAAAGCATTTTATTTAAATAACATTTATAATCACATTTAACTTTACAAAATAACCTGAACAGATTTGAGCACAAAGAACAATATAAGCAACAGGAATACATAAATAAATAACCACAGACATAACATTTCTCTCCTCTTCTCTGTAACAAATGATACTGTTGAAAAGTATTTCTAACGGGGCCTTAGTGTTCTATTACGTCTACATTTAATTTTCATATTCATATACATATACATTATTATTATAATTTATTTATTTTTTGGCTTGTTTTTAAATGCTTTATTGATAGTGTAGAGACAGTTGAAATGGGGCAAAGAGTGGAGTGACATGCAGAGAACGACCGCGGCTGGAATCGAACCCGGGTCCGCTGCTGGCCGAGGCCCATGGGGGGGAAGCCCTACCAACTGAGCTAAGGGCGCCCCCAGCATTTTAAATTGAATTTATTTTTATATGGTGCATCTCATCTCAACACTTTTTATCTGTGTCCTTGCACTACTGTGGTGTTTATTTGTGTCTCAGGTGTTGCTCTCTTCACTAGTGTTTTTTCTGCTTCTATATTGCATTGTTGAGCGCGAGAGCCTGGGACTTAAAGGGACACTGTGTAACATTTTAAGGAATTTATTAGCTGAAATCAATATCCTCATTCATAAATATGTCCTCATTGGTGTAAAATCACCTCTGCCAATAATCTGAATTATCCTCCTGAGCGGAGAATTACAAATATTAATATTACATTTTGTCCATTGAGCAGGCAAGTCTTATGGAGGCATCCATGTTGGTTGGAATGTCATCAGGTGCATTGTTTAAAATTTAGAATTGTTCTTGTCCTTGAAGGCCACTGTAGCTTCTGTTATTATTCTAAAGGGGTGGGGTTACCCAGGGAGTGTTGCATCCTAGAACTTTGTAGAACTTTCTTGATGATGTCATATTACACACTGCACCTTTAAGAAGTTCATTGCCAGTAACTGCTGCTGTAGCTGTTAATGTGCATATGAGAACAATAAACCATCTTGACTCTCCTTAAGGCTTAGAAGGCATCGAAAAGTTAATCTAACAATGAAGGCCTGGGTTAGCTTTTTAAAATCAAACTTTTCACTTCCCAAACCAAGCCAACTTTTCTCTACCATTTTGGTTATTGTGAAATTGGTCATAACATTTAATTTCAGCGGCTTTAAAAATGTCTTGAGAAAGCCTTATGTTGAACTTTTCTTAAGCTGTAGCAAAACCTGCAGTATGTCTCGGTGTACCAATTGTGTGGAGAAGGAATATACAAAGTACTTACCAGAACCTTGAAGTTTTGCATTTTCTTTTTTTCTTTTTCATTTTAATTTTAGTTTGAAAAGCAGCATCCTCTGACTCCTTCATCTGAGGCCCGGGCTCCGTTCAGCAGGAGACACTGGCGCTCACGCTCCTTTGGTGGAATCATAAAGGTCTGTTCATATCATGTAGAATATCATCGTGTGTGTGTGTGTGTGTGTGTGTGTGTGTGTGTGTGTGTGTGTGTGTGTGTGTGTCTAACTATCAAATCTCATCCAACTCCAATTAATAATTATTAGGGCTGTCAAGCGATTAAAAAAATGTATCTAATTAATTACAGGCTCTGTGATTAATTAATCTAAATTAATCGCACAGTTATATGACACTTTTATGCCTGTTTATAAACAACTGTAGGCCTATAGGCTACCGTTCCTCTCTCTCTCTCTTTCTTTCCCCGTCTCTCGTAACTTCTGTTTCCTCCCCTCAGCCAGGCTTCTACATTAAATATATTTAGGAACTACTAGCGCCGAAAGAAAAAAAACACAAAAAAACAAGCAGGCTAAATGACGCACACACACACACAAAGGAGGAAAAAAGACAGGCATATGCTAGGAAGAGTGAGAGGGGGCGGGTGTCCATTGAGACAATCGCAACTAGCAAACAAAAGTGAGACACGGTGGAAGATTGAGAGATACTGTGTTGAACCTACATTGTTAATTAGGCACCCACTAAATCAATAACGCACAGACACTGCGAGAATAACATAAGACGTATTCCTACCTTCATGCTTATTTGCCCGGAGCAGCCCATAACATAGAGCCCTCGGCCTCTTTCCCCTGCTTCTTTCTTTACTCTTAATCCCGTGCGGGCCGTGCCCGCAAGATACAGGTGCAGCTCCGCTATCGCCTCACCTCTTTTGCACCGGGTCAAAGGGCAATATAGAAGTGCGATTAATCTGCGTTAATTGTTCTGTGATTAATTAATCGAAATGAACGCGTTAATTTGACAGCCCTACTGATTATATAACAATAAAGTGTAGGATGCGCGTCGGACAGTTCTCGCCTCCACGGTGTCCATTAACCCCTGATACCTGGACACCTCGTCGGGCATTAACCCTTATATAAAGTGTAGGATGCTGTAGATGTGAATTGTGAACAACTCCAATTAAAGGTGCTCCAAGCAACTTTTATACATTTCTGAAACAGTCAAATGTTTCCTCTGATGATCATAAATTACATGCAACAGCAAACGGGCGACTAGCAAAATTTGGGGCGACTGTGGCTCAGTTGGTAGAGCGGGTCAGCCGATGATCAAAGGGTTGGAGGTTCGATCCCCGCCCTGCCACCTGTGTCATAGTTGTTGTGTCCTTGGGCAAGACACTTCACCCACCTTGCCTCGTGTGAATGTCGATAGTTAGCCTGCTGCTATCGGTGTATGACTGTGTGTGTGAATGGTAACGTGTAAATGGGAACAGGTCTCCCTTGCAAAAGAGTCTTCGGACTCAATGGGATATACCTGTATAAATAAAGGTAAAAAAAAAAAAAAACGAGAGCATCAGTGCAAAGAATGCTATTTCTATATAGTTTTTCTTAATACCTTTGTCATGGGTACGCACGCTCACCCAGGAACTACAGCTGGCGTAGTAAAAACACTATAGTTATGTCCAAATGGGGTGCAAGAATGAAAAAAACTCAAGGTTTTTGGGGTGCTCCGGTGGCGTAGTGGATAGAGCGCGTGTCGTGTTGGCTCTGGCCTTCGTTGCAGTGGTCACGGGTTCAAATCCGACCCGTGGACCTTTACTGCAGGTCATCTCTCTCTCTCTCTCTCTCTCTCTCTCTCTCTCTCTCTCTCTCTCTCTCTCTCTCTCTCTCTCTCTCTCTCTCTGTCTCCCCATTTCAACTCTGTACTGTCTAATAAAGCTTGAAAATGGCAAAAAAAAAAAAATCTTGAAAAAAAACTCAAGGTTCCTCAGAGCACCTTTTTTTTTTTTTTTTTTTTTACGGGTTTTTTTTTTTTTTTTCAACATCTTTTTATTTGGGATGGGTATACATTGATGAATACACTTATCACATAATGTTCATGTAACCCTTCCTTGCATCAACATTACATAGGCCATGCAGGCACATATACAACACACAATCAAAAAACAACAAAAGCAAGAAAAACAATCGAGCACCTTTTTTAATCATTAAAAAAAAACAGTACAGTAGGATGCTGTTAATGTGAACAATATTAGTAAGATGATAATAACCTATTTCTGCTCCTACACTAAGGTACCGGTACATAACAAACTAAACATTTATTTCTTTCTGCCACAGAGGAAGGTGTTGGGCAGCCAGTCGTCCACAGAGAAGGAGAACAGACACAGTCCTCTACGAAGCTTCTCATTGGACGACGAGGGAACAGTCACCCCCGGTTACGGAGGAGTGAGTATCGATACAACACAAAGAAAATAGACTTTAGAACACATAGACAATAGAACACATAACCCACAGACAGACAGACAGCCAGACAGACAGACACACACACACACACACACACACACACACACACACACACACACACACACACACACACACACATACACACACACACACACACACACACACACACACACACACACACACACACACACACACACACACACACACACACACACACATATGACCTGGGCCGGATGTAACATAGCAACCAAAGCTTTATCACCTATGTGGTTGTGGCCAATCAATAATGTAATTACCTTTCTGAACCAATAACGATTAACTGTTTGCCCATAATGCAATAAGCTATAATATTATTGGCTGGTTGCATTAGTCAGGGTCAGAGTCATGGAAGTGTGATACTTTATAACAGATAAATAAAACTCATACAAAGTGATATACATGTATTTGTAAAATGATCTGCTATTTTGAAATAATTAAAAAAAAAATTATCCGACTGTATACAGTGTATCACACACATGTTCAGTTATTTTACACAATTTATTTTTTATTTTTTTTAAACCTACTGTGTGTAGAGTTGTACCACTTGATGATGTCATATTACACACTGCACCGTTTACGTTACCGGCAGTTTTTTAAGATTATCAGTAGTACCTCAAGTGTTACTTTTTTTTGGGCATGTTAATGCTTTATTGATAGTGTAGAGAGTAGAGACAGAGTTGAAATGGGGCAGAGAATGACCGCGGGTTGGAATCGAACCCGGGTCTGCTGCTGGCCGAGGCCCATGGGGGGGGGGGACGCCCTACCAACTGAGCTAAGGGCGCCCCCACTCAAGTGTTACTTTAGACGCCATACTACTGATATGACAAGAGAAAAAAAATTGGGCCGATTCAAAATGTAATGGTCGTAAAGTAAAAGCAGATATTGTCTTTTTATTCAAACTAAACCAATATAAACGGTCACATTAAAACTATGGGAAAAGGCACGTTTCACTCGCAAAACTGTCTTCAGCTGTGACTGTGGTTTACCTCGATGGAGCCTTGGCCTCAAAGTCTTAATGATTTCTATAGCACATTTAAAAAACATCATCAGCTGACCAAAGTGCTGTACAAGATACAATACCAAACAACATATAAGATACATGAGAAAAAAAAAGTTAGGAGTGTCAAAGTCTCAACTTGTGTTTAAAGGCCAATGCAACAAGAGTGAGTCATCAGCAACGTAAGGTTGACTCTACAAGGTTTTCTGCTGAAGATTTGAGCACTTTGAGTTTCCCTTTGTGCCTGAATGGTTCCATACAACTAAAGTAACCTTGCCTTACATTGCCCAATGACGCCTAGTATAAGGATGAAAGAATAACATATATTTTTTCTCTCTCTCTCTCTCGCTCTCTCTCCCCCCTCTCCCTCTCTCTCTTTCTCTCACTCTCCCTATCTCTCCCTCTCTCTCTCTCTCTCCCCCCTCCCTCTCTCTGTCCCTCTCACTCTCTCTCTCTCCCCCCTCTCTATCTCTCTGTCCCTCTCTCTCTCTCTCACTCTCTATCTCTCCCTCTCTCTCTCTGTCTCTCTCTCTCTCTCCCCCCTCTTCCTCTCTCTATCTCTCTGTCTCCCTCTCTGTCTCTCTCTCTCTCCCTCCCTCTCGCTCTCTCTCCCCTCTTCCTCTCTCTATCTCTCTGTCTCTCTCTCTCTGTCTCTGTCTCTCTCTCTCGCTCTCTCTCCCTCTCCCTCTTTCTCTCGCTCTCCCTATCTCTCCCTCTCTCTCTCTCTCCCCCCTCCCTCTCTCTGTCCCTCTCTCTCACTCTCTATCTCTCCCTCTCTCTCTCCCCCTTCTCTATCTCTCTGTCCCTCTCTCTCTCTCACTCTCTATCTCTCCCTCTCTCCCCCCCTCTCTATTTCTCACTCTCTCCCCCCCTCTCCCTCTCTCTGTCTCTGTCTCTCTCTCTCTCCCCCCTCTTCCTCTCTCTATCTCTCTGTCTCTCTCTCCCCCACTCTCCCTCTCTCTGTCTCCCTCTCTGTCGCTCTCTCTCTCCCTCCCTCTCGCTCTCTCTCCCCTCTTCCTCTCTCTATCTCTCTGTCTCTCTCTCTCTCTCTGTCTCTCTCTCTCGCTCTCTCTCCCTCTCCCTCTCCCTCTTTCTCTCGCTCTCCCTATCTCTCCCTCTCTCTCTCTCCCCCCTCCCTCTCTCTGTCCCTCTCTCTCTCTCTCACTCTCTATCTCTCCCTCTCTCTCTCTCCCCCCTCTCTCTATCTCTCTCTCTCTCTCCCCCTCTCCCTCTCTCTGTCTCCCTCTCTGTCTCTCTCTCTCTCCCTCCCTCTCGCTCTCTCCCCTCTTCCTCTCTCTATCTCTCTGTCTCTCTCCCTCTCTCTGTCCCTCTCTCTCTCTTTATCCCTCCCTCCCTCCTTTTGTCCAGGAATAATGGTCTCTGACGTTCTGTTCTCCTCACATATATGGAACAATCTTTCTGACATTTATGTGCAGAGTTGATGGATGTCAACGCGGCCCTAAAGCAATTTATTTTATTTCCTATTCAAGACCAAGATGGCTATGGAATCACCAGAATCTATTTGTGGTAGGTTTTACTTAAAGGTGGAGTCAGTGATTCTGGAGAACTCTTGTTGAAAAAAAAAAAAAAATCGTCAAAATCAGTGAATATCTCCTCACAATCTGCTACCTGTCCATACAGTGTGTGCTGAAAAAAATCCAGTGTTTATACACAGCCTAGGCTCTGTGTACAGGAATGTTTCTAGCTACGGTGGGCTAGCCCCCTTTTGTATGTGTTTTAACACTGCATTTTTTTTTCTAAGCGCACACACAGTACGGACAGGTAGCAGATCTTGAGGATATATTCACTGATTTTGACAAAAAAAAGTGATTTTGACAACAAGCGTTCTCCAGAATCACTGACTGCACCTTTTAAGGGACATGCATGGGACAAATGAACAACAATAAGGATATTACGTCAATGCTTTTCTTCCATGTTCATTTCTTACATTCCACAGTTCTCCTGAATGCACGTAACGCATATTTAAGTCAGTTAATCTGTCGGTTTATTTGAACTTTTTTTGACTGAATTTTTATTTTTTACTTTTATCTGCAAAGAAAATTCTTGTATTTATTTTTTATTGGATCAGCAGTCCATCAGATGTGTTGCTGAAATGTGACGGTCTGGCTTTACTATTTAAAAGTTATTTTGTTTTGAAGTTGGAGTAAGTTTAGTTAGAGTCATGGTCAGTCCAAGATAGGAGATTTTAGAGAGGGGGTTGTAGCCGATTCAGTGGTCTGTACACTGACCATGGTCTCTGCCACTGACCACTGTGTGCCACCACCAGGGGGTGCTGGAGGGACTGGCACGGACCACTCAGCTAGTGGCACGGACCACTCAGCTAGTGGCACGGACCACTCAGCTAGTGGCACGGACCACTCAGCTAGTGACACGGACCACTTAGCTAGTGGCACGGACCACTCAGCTAGTGACACGGACCACTCAGCTAGTGGCACGGACCACTCAGCTAGTGACACTCAGCGACCACAAACAACTGGTCATGACCACTCGGGACCAGTGGTCATTGCCACTAGGGGCGCTCAAGCTAGTGGCACGGACCAGACAATGACTGCTCACTGGTCTCACTTGCTCTTCCTCTCTGTATATGGCTGTAATGGCAATGTTTTTAAACATAGAGATCCATTGACTCTGCATTTATTTCATTATTGTAGCACTCTCGGATTTGTTAATAGCATAACTGAGGAAGAAGTTAAAAAAAAAAAAGTCAGATATTTTATTGTAATTAGCTTATGCTGTACTCTGACGCTTGGGCACAAACACACACTCACTCACTCACTCACTCACTCACTCACTCACTCACTGTGAAAAATTATTTCTAATCGGCATTTCTGATTTTTTTTGAGAAGTAGAATGATTGCGAAGGGATGAAAAAAGCTTTTCAAAGTGGTTAAATAAATAAATATGGAGTTTGCCAACCGTTATTTTATATGACCGATTGTATTGATTTATGTGCACACTGATTAACGGCCGCGACTAGCGGATTGTCACTGCAGTTTTTAACGTGTCACCTCAAACATTTTATTTTGTTGAATGGTGGTGTTCTGACCGACACACCTGAAGGTAGATATTATAGCAGATCAGCGCATAACCCACCCACTCAACTGCTTTCTCCACTATCGTCATATTTTGCACCGTTATGTTCCAGCGCACTACTGAGTTGTGTGTGCGTGCGTGTGCGCCTAAGCGACAGGGTGCAGCATAAGCTAATGTACTGTAAAGTGAGTGATAAACGAAAATAAAGTAACCAGCTTCTCAACAATCGGTGGGCACATCATTCCGTCCAACTAGCGGTGAAAAGAGCATCGGCCTTGGTGCAGGAAAGGTGTCACAACGTGGTCCTCGACTGAAAAACACTGGTGTATATGAATAAAATAAAGTATCTGACTTTTTATTTATTTATTTAAACTTCTTCCTCAGTTATGCTATTAGGGACTTTAAGCAGCGGTGTTTTAGGGACGGCTACGGCGTCGGGAAAGATTCCAACGGGCTCCACTATTGCCTAGCAACACTTAGAACGGCTACTTGCTGCAGTTGGTGTAGCGCTCACAACGTCAAAACCCCGTTCTGCCGTTGTAAACAGACGGACTACGGCTCCGACTCCCTCTTACTACAGCGATAGGAGGTGATGACATAAATTCTCGAATGCTCAAAATTCTACTCGACCGCCGTAGCCGTCCTCTCAACCGTCGTTGCTTAAAGTCCCTATTAACAAAGCAGAGAGTGCTACAATAATGAAATACATGCAGAGTCAATGGATCTATATGTTTAAAAGCATTGCCATTACAGAGATGGTGGCACACAGTGGTCAGTGGCAGAGACCATGGTCAGTGTACAGACCGCTGAATGGGCTACAACCCCTGCTGGGATTGTATTCAAGTTCAGAGATGTGCCTTAAAGTGAAAATATATCTCAAGTTACTGTATAACGCTGTTTTTTATTTAATCTTCAAGACGTTTCAGTTATTTTCTTAACATTTTCGAAAGCTTCAAGAGTTTGCTGAGATGTTTTCAAGTGTCTTAAAATAAGGGCGCTAAGACCAATAGTGAAATTGATGAAATGCAAAGTAAAAGTCCAAAGTTTTTGTAGAATATATACATATTTTTTTTGTCTTTTGTTTTCCGCTGATGCTACTGTCTTATGTGTCAAAACTGTGATGCTTTAAACTACTGCTTTTATAGCTTGACTATGCATGTGTGTGTCTTTGCAGGTATTCAGTTTTTTAGAGCATGAATTTTTATTCTCAGTAACTTTTTGATAGCAGTTTTTTTTAATTTTTTTTACATTATTTTCAATTGTTAGATTGATACAAACGGAGATGCTGTTGTTGTTGGTCTTCTTCTGTGGTTGTTAACCCAGGTGCATTCTGCGAGAATTCAAATTTGAGCCACTCCCACTTTTCTAACCTCCTTGTTGTCTTAGCTCTATCAGTAGCCGTTTCCACTGTAAATGCTCACTCCAAGCCAAGCTGTTACATTTGAACTATAACGTGATATTTTCTGCATTTTTCGACTTAATTGAACGTGTATAAACTGATGCTATTGATGATGCTGTGAAGCTTTGCAACTCACTGGAATTAAAAAGACAACACGTTCTTTTATCTGTCGTTTGGCTCTTTCTTGCAAGTGGAACAAAAATAATCTAAGACTTAAAGGAATACTTCACCCATACGGAACCAGCGTTCTATCATTATAAAATAACTATTATAATATAATGAATGAGGTTTTTCTTTCCTCAGTCTTCCCTCAGTCTTCCCTTGGCCCAGCTGTCCTGTTAATCCTAACCCTTACTGTGATGTCACAGTAAGGAAACTGTAGGGTTATACAGTGAGACCATAAAACACTCTTTCTACCTTTTCTCAGGCTAAGATGATCCGATTTCAATTTTTTTTGCACATTTATACTACATAGGATCTCCGAGTTCAATACACCTTCATATTCCAACCGGTGAAGTAGGTCTATAAGAGTGAAATGTTCAAATACAATGTTATATAATACTGTAGAATATAATACAGTTGAAACAAATATATATATATATATACTATATTTAGCTACAAAAAGTATAGCTTAAAGTGTGCTGTGAGTACAAGCTTCCTTCTATATTAATATTGTTGTATTTGCAATGTCAAAATATGTTTTTAGTAGGATGTAGCTGTATGTGAGCCTGTTTTATATTGAGACATTTGTTTTTGTAGGAGGGATTATTTTTCAGTTGCTCGCCCACTCCATAATAATGTGTGATGTTGCTGTCTGCAGTTACATGATGTTACTTTATTTCCTGCCACAAGGGGGAGCTCTTTAGTTACAAATAAATATTCACTGAGAGCTCCCCAGGTCCAGTGCATTCTTGATCAAGTCGAAATAGAGTTAGGACATGTTAAGACACGACCAATATGAGAATACGTCCTTATTTACTGCTCCTGTGCTGTTCAATATAATATACCTCCACAAGAATATATATGTGACCACTAAATATTTAATGAATTGAGACCAAAAAAGTAATATAAAAACAAATTAAAATACATTGGCTCAATGGGCTCTGCATGATACAACCTATTTGAAAATAATATACATTATGTCCCATACAGATAAAAACAATAGCTTTGAATTCTCAACTTTAATAGTGTCTAGATCAAACTCAAACCCAACCTCAAAATGCTTGTGAACAGTTTAGAAAGCCTAGTCCATTGTATTACATATAAAACAAAGAACATGACAATTCAAATCAAACGAACGTGGCTATATAAGTAAACAAAATCTGTTATACGTTGAATATGACCAACAATAGTCAAACTGTGTGTGTGTATGTGTGTGTATGGGAGTGTGTGTGTGTGGGAGTGTGTGTGTGTGGGAGTGTGTGTGTGTGTGTAGTAAGAGTGAAGGCAGCTCCCCCACAATAGGACGGCTGTCTCAGTGTGTCATTATGGTGTCCCATGTCAACGCATGTTTGGTATTGTAAGTATACCTTGTAAACATCTGTGCGAATGGTCCCTGCATCTTCTCAGGTTCTGTAAATACACCACAGACACAATCCAGGATATACGAATAGAACATTGTCTTCAAGCCAAAACTCCAGAAGGCTTTTGTTTATTTTTATTTTAGCATTCCAGTCCTGTCTCGGAAGAATAATCACGATGGCTGTAAAATGAGTCAGACGTACTGTAATCAACTTTACATTATCTGCTGTGGACTCACAAACCACAGGCATATACTGTATGCTGAGGGGAATGTATCTGTCGCTGGTTCCTTGAATCAACAGCAACAAACCCCGCGTTCCATTTCACATACTCTTTCTTTTTATTACACTACATACTAAACTACAGAAGAGTTTTAGGGCCATTGTCAAGAAGGTGAATACGCGTCTTTCGTCAGAACTTTTGTATTACCTAGGCTATTTTTTTTATTTATTTACTACATAAAAAAATGCCTAGGCTAATACATTTTTTAACTACTACATTGTTCATTAGTTATGCATCACCTAGGCTAATACACACGTTTTTCTTAAGTACTACATAGTTATGCATCACCTAGGCTAATACACACTTTTTTCTTAACTACTACATAGTTATGCATTGCCCATGTAACCTATGTCGTTTTGAGTAAATAAAAAAACGACAGTGTAACCTATGTCGTTTTGAAATGGAATGAACGCACAGTGTTTGAAACACATTTTTTTCTGGTGGGGTACCCCCAGACCCCCAAACCCCCAGACCCCGAGACCCCCAGACCCCGAGACCCCCAAACCCCCGAAACCTATACGCCCTTGTATGCAGCTGTTGATCATACCACACGATGCAGTCTAGTTATATTTGAATGGTAAAGTTCATTCATTCATTCATTTTCCCCTGAGCATGTTAAGGCGGCGTCTTCTGTGTTTGTTACAAAGTACACGAATAAAGGGACAACACGCTTCTTTTTAAAAGCACACACATTTAAGTTTAATTAATGAAAAAAGAGTGGAGGTTTTGGTAAACATTTTGTCGGTGGCACTACATACATTCAGCATTTATTGGGACTTTTTTCAGGTCAATCCCACCATCAAATCCTGTAACAAAAACAAAACAAACAGAAGACAGAACCCAGCCAGGGATATTTCTTAAGTTTTTTTGCACCAATTAAATACAGACAGAAACATTTGTGTCGTTTTTTTTACAATAACATACTTATGTATATAGTTCATAGGATGGTAAAAATCTGTGTGTTGTCTGGCCATGCGGACACCAGCATCACATCTCAATATAGCACAAGCACCACTAAGATGTCTAACCAGGAGGGAGAAAGTTGATCGCACTACCGAGTCCAGTATACGGGTGAGTGCAGAGGAAAGGGGAAAAAAGAAAAAGCCACAATGGACTATACATGCGCCTTTACGAGACACACAGCCTAAGAATTACAGTGACTTAATCACCAGAATCCTTTATTAGTATTATTATTATTATGATGAGATGTTTTTAATGGTATTGTACACCAACACATCAACAGCATGTAGCATTGTACAACTAAAAGTCAAGATGGGTAAAGAAGCGATATGAAGATGAGCGTTTTGTGTGCATTGTACCAAGCTGAAATCTGCAGCCTTTTTACACTATAATATAAAGAGACTTTTAAACATTTAAGATTCAGCGCAAAAAAAAATTGGGATCAAACACAATCCCACTCTGCAGGGTAGAACAATGCCTTTAGCAATAGTAAGCCATCCTGATGGGACTGCCACTGTATTGAACAGTATGTGATGTTTCTATTATCTTACATGGGAAACTAAATAACAGCTAAAAGTTACCACTTCATGAATAAGCATAGGTCATATTTATCTATACACATTTATACATTCAGGTATGACTGTTGTGTTTCAACGTTAATTGGCACTGCTTCTTTGTTTTTTTTGAGTGTGTGTCTGTGTGTGTGTGTGTGTGTGTGTGTGTTTGTGTGTGTGTGTGTGTGTGTGTGTGTGGTCAGAACTCACTGACAACCGTTAAAATGTCCAGAATTTTGTCATGATGTAGGATCTGTCAGTAGTAGTTAGGCATTTCTTAATTCTTCACACAGTTGCCTAATACAAAACAGATTTTGGGATGAGATACCTTTTTAACTTTGATCATTAGTCCATAGAAGCAACTTCATCCATATTGTCTTCTGGCTTGACAAGCAGCTCTATGATCAGTTGAGCTTGACTATTTTGAACTTTGTTAAACTGAAATAAAAAAAAAATTAAAAAAAAAACAACACCACCAATGGCCAATATCTCTTTCAAATTAAAATGGTAGAAACACAACGGAGCACTTACTTCAACAAAATGAACATGAACAAACAATCAGAAGCCTTTTTAAGTGTGGTATGGTAATTACAAGGTACATTATTTTGAAAGGGGGGGGGACGTCTGTGTTGACCCTCTCCGACCCATTGCAGCAAAATGAGGAATGTCGTGAGCCGGAGAGGAGGAGGGAAAATAAACACTGTCGTAACTGTCGCTATTTAAAAGTGATGTTACAAATACCTTACAGATTTTTTTTTTATGCAATTTTTTTTTATTTTTAATTCATTATTTTACCTTTTTTCATCTTTTTGAAAAATTTTGAAAATATTCAGAAAGCCTTTTTTCAACTTTCTACAGGAAAACGCCTTAAGATAAAAAAAAAACAAAAAAAAAAACAAGCACAGACTCTCATGAATTAGATGTAATATTCACATGGAAGACAACAACATATACAATATTAAACATATTTTTCTAGAACCAATACTGCCTCCTCTCTATACCACAATGGCCAAAAAAACAGCTGATGCGGTTTTTTTTTTGGCCAAAATTTTTTATGTAATTAATTAATAACCTTGTTGGTGCAAAAAAAAAATTAAAAAAATCAACAAATAAAAACACCTAAGGGAACCAACTGAATGCCTTTCCACCGGTCCCCAAAAGCTTCCAGAAACAGACTTACTCTTTAACATAGAAAAATACTATACCAAAATGAAATACAAATATATATATATTAGAATCTGTTAGGCATTTCTATATAAAGGGTTGTTGGGTAGGGGGGAGGGGGACGGGGGCGGGAGGGGCAGGGGGACGGGGAGGCTAGTTAGGTTACACCATGAGACAAAATATAACAAAAACAAAATCAATACGAGGAAAAAAATAAACAGAAACAAAAATGATTTCGGCAAAACCTTTTCGTAATAACATTTAGAAGGATATTAAGAAGCTCTACATATTTATTGGCAAACGCTTTCTCCAACACATGCAACAGTTTGCACAAGTTTAATACTGCAGGCATCGATAAGAGCAGAGGGGCTTAGCGGCCTGCTGCTCAAAGGAGGGGGGTTGGGATAATGCTAATCATCCTCTACCCTCTGACGCAATGTATGCTGGGAGAATTAACACTACCACTACTGGGCATTACCAGCACCAGATATGGTTGGCTGTATAGGACACTAGAATAGATAGTTGCAACCACACAAACACAACGCCCCGTTCACTTAAACAAGCAGTTGAGACAGTTGTGTTAATGTGTGTGTGTGCCATGCATGATGTGTGTGATCGCGTACTTCAGAGAGGTGTGTGTGTGTGTGTGTGTGTGTGTGTGTGTGTGTGTGAACCGTCGCGTTCAGTGCTGCCAGTCAGTGCAGTCTCTAGTTGGATGGAGTTTGTATGTAGTTACAGCACCTTACAACAGCAAACTACCGTCACCGACCATTTTGACCACTTTGGCCTTTTCGAAAAATGCCACGACATCCGCACTGGATTATGTGCCACTCACTCTAACCCCCTTTATACCTTCTCTGTGTTCACTTGTACATTATGCATGGATGGATGGATGGATGGATAACTGTATCCTAGCATAGAAATTAGCTACAGCGAACCAACAACAACTTTTTTTCAACTCAACCCAAACCATATTATCCAGCAGCCCCAGGTAACCCAGGTAACCCAGCCAAGCTCAACTCAAGATAGCTTTGCCAAGTCAAACGGTCCTTGCTTTCTTCTCCTCCTTCTCATCCCTCTGTCTTTCTCTCTTTTTGTCTTTCTTGTGCCATTCTTCACCGTGGCTAGACCCCCCACTGTCTCAACGAGAATGAAATATGGTAGATAGATAGATAGATAGATAGATAGATAGTGGCTAGGCCGACAGAGGGCCTTTGCAGATGGGACGGGGGAATCCACACTTTGGGGGTCATTTTGGGTTTGGAGGGATGCCTCTCTCTCTCACTCTTGAATGGAACACCGTGTGAACCCCCTGGACCCTCCCTCCCTGGGGAACAATGTTGCACAATCAGATACAATGTGTTTCTATTGCCGTTGTTGTTGTCATCACTTCGCTACATTGTTGTTGGTTTCTCTGTGTTACTGTGTAGGTCACACACCCTTTGGACGGGGAGTAAAAATGTCCTATTTTTTTTACAAACATTGTTGTCCATAATATATAGATAGAGGTTTTTACATATATTCTTTATACTCTCTCTCTTTCCTTCTATCCCTCGCTTTTCTCCAGTCCCCTCTCTCTCTCTCTCTCTCTCTTCCTCCTCTCTTTCTATCTTCTGCTCGGCGGCAGTGGGGCGGTGAGTTGTGAGCTAACGGGCGCTACATGCTACAGCCCACGCAGCCACACTTGATGGTCTTCTCGACCTCCTCGGTGAAGGAGGTCCCGTCGCTGCATTGGAAGGTGTATTTCCTGCGTTTCATCCTCTGGCTGGCGCAACAGGCCCCGGCGTCACACACCCCGCTGCAGTCGACCCAGGACACCTGCCGCGTGGTCTGGCAGATGGAGTAGCCGCGCTGCACCTGGTAGTAGTCTCGCACCGGGTCCCCTCGACACTCAGACTCTGGGGGGGGGGGGGGGGGGGGGAAAGAATTTAACATTAGTCAGTCAATCAATAAATCAATCACTCAATCAATAGATTCATTTGTATTTATATCGCGCTTCTCAAAGTAGCTCAAAGTGCCTCACAGAGGTTAAACACGACAACAGAGAAATAGAAAACAGCAAATACAATCAAGAGAAGAAAATGAAAGGAACCCTACTACATAGTTATGCATTACCTACCTCATAGGGGTTTTTTATTTTTATTTTTTTATTATTATTCTTTCGGACAATTCCACACAATACACAATTATCTCTTTCACATCATCTACATAGTTATGCATTATCTTCTTCTACATAGGGTTTTGAGTAGCTACTACATATTTTTGAGTAACTACTACATATTATTACCTACTACATAGGTTTTTAAAAAAAATAGTAACTACTACATAGTTATGTAATAACTAGGCTAATACATATATATATTTTTATTAGTTATTATCTAGGGTAATGCATAACTAATGCACGTGGCCATTATGCTATAGATATAACAGAGACATAGATATACAACAACATAGATCCAAACCCACCTGCGTCACATAGGTCCCCAGTGTAGCCGCTCTCACAGTGGCAGTATGCGTCTCCCGTCTCAGAGATCTGGCAGCGCCCATGTTTGCAGGTGAGGCGTCTGCAGGGGTTGAAGAGCTCCCCCTGCTGGTTGCACAGGGCGCCGCGGTAACCCTCCACACACTCACAGCGGTAAGACTGGGGGTCCAGGGGGATGCACTTTCCATGGACGCACCTAGTGGGAGGCAAACAGTAAATTAATACATTAAGTTGGAGTTTAAGGGATAAGGGATAAGCAGCTTTGAACAATATACATTAGAAACATACATATAAATTAATCAAGGAAGTTGAAGTTTCAATAAACAGTATAAGGTCAATGCAGCTTTAAAAAAGGTTCCCGATCTTCAATTCTGTTCCTAAAAAAAAATGCCAAAACTGTATTTTTTACGACCTGTACGCAGGATAGAACATGTATCAAAGGAAAAAAAAGCTTTATCCAAAATATGTCCTGTAAAAACGTTGGACACTAATATGTTGTAAAAGGGGAATGCACTTTCCATGGACGCACCTGGTGAGACGCAAGCAGTGAATAAATACATTAAAGGTGCAGTGTGTAATATGACATCATCAAGAAAGTTCTACAAAGTTCTAGAATGCAACACTCCCTGGGTAACCCCCCCCCCCCCCTTTCGAATAATAACAGAAGCTACAGTGGCCTTCAAGGACAAGAACAATTAAAAATTTTAAACAATGCACCTGATGACATTCCAATGACACTTTCAAGATGGCGGCATTAGGCCTTGGTCCAAAATATGCAGAAATATGGACATATACGAGACCCTTTCTAAGGGGAAAAAAATAATTAAACATTTTTTTTCAGCTATTATGCACTAAATTAAATGTACTTATGGACATTATAATTACTTTCTACAAAATCTGCTAGGAAATAAAACCCACAATTCTACACACTGCAGGTTTAATTTGAAGGTTCAAGAAGCAGTATAAGGTAAATGCAGCTTTGAATGAGTGTGCTCTTTCTTTTCGGTCATTTGATTTTCGTTTTCACAAAAGGATATTAAAGAGCAATGTGATCTCTATTTTCGGACTTAGTTTAGTTTAGTATTATTTCACATACAAACACTTTGTAGAAAAAGAAATGACATGTGTGGATGTGGCAGAAACCTGTACAGGCTTATCATATTAGGATACAAAACACAAGCAGATATGCAAACAAGCACACACACACACACACACACACACACACACACGCACACACACACACACACACACACAGGATATGTAAGATAAAACAATACAAAACACTCTATGAAAATCAAAACAAAATACAAGACAGTAAAACAAATATATAAATGGATTCAGACTCACTTGCTGCCCTGACATGGGTTGGCTGCGGGCTGGTCACAGTGCGGCCCGCTCCAGCCCGGTCCACAGTGGCACACGGGCCCCATGGCCCCGTCAGGCTGACAGATACCATGGATACAGTAGATCTTCTTACAGGGCTCGCAGCCCGGCACAACGCCCGGCTTCATCTGGGTCTTGGTGAAATCCTGGAGCTCGTTGTTAATATACAGGTTCTGAATGCAACCGTGGAAACTGGAGCCATTTTGGATCTGCCAGAGACGGAATGAGTGCATGTCCACTGGCATGCCTATTGGAGGAGAGAGAAGAGATAATGGTTATGGGTGTGAAGGCATTGATAGTGGAGCACACACAGACATCTAACAAAGGGCTGGTATGAGTTTAATGAAGGAAGGGGGTATTGAATCAGGTGTGTACAAGCAGTGCATATACAGTTTGTCTAATTTAAAGGTGGAGTCAGTGATTCTGGAGAACATCACTTATTGACAAAATCTGTAAATATCTCAATTCATTCATTCACAAATATTAATTGATTTTGACAAAAATAAGTTATTTAGACAACAAGCGTTCTCCAGAATCACTGACTCCACCTTTAATATAAGCAGCTGTTTTTCCCAAATTGACTTTGATATTTTTTTGCATTTGCACCACAAGTCACATCATCTTTGAAATACATCAAGTATGGAAAAATGTCTCGTATAGTTTTGCATAAATGAAAAACAATACACAACACAACACTGGACTGATATAAACCTCACAAATCCTGAGCCACTCCTGAGCAAACGGTGATGTGAACCCCAAAATTAGGTCTGCATAACAAAAAATGTAAGAAGGGCTTTATTTATTTTCATTTTTCGTAATTAATTGGCTACATGTTTGATGTTTCAAGGCTACATTTTGTGAATGTCAGGAGAGGCTGAGACACATTACAGATAAAAACAGCAGCGTTCTGTGCAAGCCCATGCAAACACAAAACATCTGCAGTGAAGACGGTGTCTGGTAGTTCCCATAGTGATCACAAGAGGGCGGAGTGGGCACACTGTAGACAATCCAGTACGTTATAAAGGGGTGTATTTAAAATATTCACAATAGGTTTTGATCTTTGATTTTTTTGACAGTTTTGTTTTATCCGTCAGGGTTATATACTATCTATGGCTATGTATACATTTCAAGTGTGTGCATATGGCGTGTTGGGAGGTCTTTTTTTATATATATTTACCTTTAGGAGGTAAAATTATTCAATTTAGTTTAGTAATCTAGTGTGGTAGTATTCATACATATACAGATACCCATGCCAATACCCATAAGTGGCATACACACATGGATACACACACATGCATAGTTTACGTATTGGGAGGTCTATGCACACAGTATAAACGCATCGTGAATTATGGCGTGGCCCCTACCAAACACAGTCTTGACTGACAGAGAGGATGAATATGGGTGAAGACTCAGAATAGGCCCTGCGTTCCAAATCACATACTCTTTCTCCTTACTTCACTACATACTAAAGTACAGAAGAGTTTTAGGGCCACAGACAGGAGAGAGAAAAAAAATCAGATAAGGAAGTTTTTTTTCTAATTATGTCGAGAAATGTCAAGAATAAAGACGAATACTCCAAAATGCTATTGGAGTTAGTGGGGCATTTATGTATTTTCAGCATACTACAATTAATTTGCATGTATTGGGACATCCTAAATGTTTTTCTGGCATACTAAACAGAAGGGAAGTATGGGTATTGGAACGCAGGGTATGAATAGAGTTTTTTTGGTGGAAGGTTGAAGGGGTTGCATGGTTTCGGGAAGGGGGGGGGGAAGGGGGGGGTCTGGTTGCGGTGGTAACAGAGCGAGGGGGGGGGGGGTGGGGTGACAGTAGTGTAGTAGTATAGAGTGCCTGCAGCCGAGGAGGAGGAGGGAGAGGTGTTCTGTTGAGGGCCCCTACCCCCCACGTATAGCGGAGCCTCCCGGTTGAGAGGCCGCACCGCCCCAAAGCTGTCCATGGTGGTGGGCTGGCCCCCGTCTATCGACAGGTTGACCATCTGATCGAACGTCACCAGCTCCACCGTGTGGAACTGGCCGTCGTTTATCGTCTCAGTGCTGGGAGAAGGAACACACAGAGAGATCAGATGTTAGATAATGATTTAAAATGTAAATGCCACAGTTTCAATGGGAATTAAAATGGCTCAAAATTCCTCATGGGGGGTGACATAAGTTACCCACTATAACTTTAATTTCAGTTGTTGATTCTTCTGTTAGGAAAAAACCTGAACGTACAGAAGAAGGTATAAAATCCATGTGCCATCACCGAAGTCTAACCTCATGTAGATGCCAGTGTCGTCGTAATTACTTTGGGGGCGATAGAAGTTACACACTATAGCTTTACTGTTCACACCGGCCCCTTTACCTGTAGATGGCGTGTCCCGGCTGGCTGCCCGGGTCGTAGCTGACTTTGACGTGACCCTGGAAGAGCTCGACTGCAATGTGATCATTGTCTCCGTTGTACAGCAGGATTCCATTGTCCTCATCAGTGGACACCTGCACAGGGTTTTAGCATTGGGTTTATGAGTTATTCAGGTTTCAGAAAGGCAGCGGCAACAGACAGAAATAAATTTTCTAAGGCAAAACACTGCAGGTCAATAGGGTTAAACAATTTAACTTACAGATACCATCATTAAACTCAAGAATAGTGCGTAGAATGATTATGAGATTTGTGCTTAAAAAAAACATTATTATGTGTCTGTACCTGCAGTGTGATATTAGCCTGAGATAGATAAATAGACAGACAGACAGACAGACAGACAGACAGACAGACAGACAGATAGCAGTGTGTGTGTACCTGCAGTGTGATGTTAGCCTGGGGCCAGTTCTTGAGGTCAGACAGCAGAAGGTACGAGTCTCTGTCTACGAAGTTCACACTGACGAGTTTCTCACAGCGCGGACCACCAAACTCAGGGGGACACTGACACAGCGCCCGGCCCCCCACCTCCAGGCAGGGGGCGCTGTTCTGACAGTCTGCCAACTCACACAGGGACAGAGAGGAGGGGGCCACCTCACACAACTGACCACTGTAGGGGGGGAGAGAGGGAGAGAGAGAGGGAGAAGGGGTTATTATGGGAGGATGGAGGGAGAAGAGTTAGATAGATAGATAAATAGACAGACAGACAGACAGACGGACGGACGGACGGACGGACGGACAGACAGACAGACAGACAGACAGACAGACAGATAGGTAGGTAGATAGATAGATAGATAGATAGATAGATAGATAGATAGACAGACAGACAGACAGACAGACAGACAGACAGACAGACAGACAGACAGACAGACAGACAGATAGATAGGTAGGTAGATAGATAGATAGATAGATAGGTAGATCACCTGAATCCCTCAGGACAGATGCAGGAGTATCCGTTGAGCTCGTCCAGACACTGCGCTGCGTTCTGACAGCGATGCTCCTCACAGTCGTTATAATCTACGCTGCAGTAGTCACCCACATAACCAGGAGAACACACACACCTGCAACACACACACACACACACACACACACACACACACACACACACACACACACACACACACACACACACACACATGAAATTAGCCTAACAAGGACATTAGCTTGCTTTTGTTGTCTTTTAAATGCAATTTGTATGCCTCTAAGAAGCACTGAATTGCGTGTCTAAATCTCGCTAGATAAAATAACTCGCTTTGCTTCAAAATCTCTGTATCATTAATGTTTCATTAATTATTTTCCATATAGGAAACACTTACTATAATATGTATATAACATAATATAAATATAGTAAACCCTTAATTTAATACAATACAATATAATATAATATAATATAATAATATAATATAATAAAAATATAATATAATATAATATAATATAATATAATATAATATAATATAATATAATATAATATAACATAACATAACATAACATAACATAACATAACATAACATAACATAACATAATATAATATAATATAATATAATATAATATAATATAATATAATATAATATAATATAATATAATATAATATAATATAATATAATATAATATAATATAATAAACCCTTACTTGGGCCCAGCTGAGGTGATGAGGCAGGTAGACTGGTGTTGGCAGGGGCTCCGTCCGGGGGCGCACACATCCTCCATTTCTTCACACATGTCACCTGTAGAGAAACCATTCATAAATAAAGTATGAACTGTTGTGCAACAAGGAAGGCAAGGCAAGGCAAGGCAAGTTTATTTCTATAGCACAATTCAAACACAAGGCCATTCAAAGTGCTTTACAGAGGGCAAGATTAGAATACATAAAACACATTAGAAGACATTTAAAAGCGAATGAAAATAAGTAAAACATTTAAATTAAATAAAAAGTACAGGTTAAAATGGAAACAGAAAAGTCTTCAGACTCGATTTAAAAGAACTGAGAGTTGCAGCAGACCTCAAGTTTTGGAAGAAAAAACTACGAAAGGACTGCCATTTTAACCTGTCATTTTTTTTTTATTTAAATGTTTTACTTCTTTTCATTCGCTTTTAAATGTCTTCTAATGTGTTTTATGTATTTTAATCTTGCCCTCTGTAAAGCACTTTGAATGGCCTTGTGTCTGAATTGTGCTATAGAAATAAACTTGCCTTGCCTTGCATACATCAATATATTAATGCAAAATAATCTGTTTAAGTCATTTTTATCCAAGATTGATAATCATGTTAAGCGTGATACAACAACCAGACACAAAAAGAAAATATGATAATTGTGCTCTGTAATTGTAAGTAAAAATTTTAATCAATTACATTTTCAAGACACGAGTCTGTCAAAGTAGTGGTACCAGCTAATGTTTTTAAGACCATTGTTTCTCAAACTTTTTCAGACCAAGGACCACTTAAAGACCTACTTCACCAGTGGGAATATGAAGGTGTATTGAACTCTGAGATCCTATGTAGTATAAATGTTACTGTGCAAAATGTAGGGTTAGACAGTGAGACCATAAAACACTCTTTCTGCCTTTTCTCAGGCTAGGATGAACCGATTCCTAAAATGTTTGCATATTTATACTACATAGGATCTCAGAGTTCAATACGCCTTCATATTTCCACTGGTGAAGTAGGCCTTTAACTGATAAAATGAAATTCACAGACCACCTAATCTCCGAAAACCTCCCCAAACAATAAGCCTGTTAGTGTGCACTGACCTGTGTAGTATTTGGGACAAAAACACGTGTAGTTGTTGATTCCATCGATGCAGGTCGCTCCGTTCTCACAGTCGTTGTCTTCACAGTCGTCAATGTTGCTTTGGCACGTCGGGCCCTCGAAGCCCAGGGGACACGTGCAACTGAGGGGAACACACACACACACACACACACACACACACACACACACACACACACACACACACACACACACACACACACAAAGATCTTATGACATCAATTTAAATCAAACTCAAATGCACCTCAAATGCAACATAAAGTGTTTCACATAATTTTGTTTTCAAAAGAGAAGAACATGACACTATCAACCCCCACATTTCTTTTTTTTTAAGATATTTTTTGTCATTTTTATGCTTTATTGATAGTGCAGAGAGACAGAGGTGAAATGGGGCAGAGAGGGGACTGACATGCAGAGAACGACCGTGGGCGGGAATCGAACCCGGGTCTGCTGCTGGGCCCGGCCCGGGAGGGGGGCGCCTTACCGACTGAGCTAAAGGCGTCCCCTACCCCCACATTTCTGTATTATAGCAGACAGTAGCTACTACACTTTTCACTTGATCTCACTTTGTTTTCACATTTCAGACACCATTTTTAAAAGCTTATTCCCCTCACCTGTATTCTCCCTCTCTGTCCTCGTGGACTTGGCAGGTTCCTCCGTTGGCACACGGGTTCAGACTCACACAGGCGTTCAGAGCCGTCTCACAGTTCTTACCCTAAAACAATGTCAAACACATGATGTTATTTTATTTTTTTTGCTTTTAATTCAGCATAATTCAAGACCTGTATTGCGTGATGTCATAGTTTTTTTTTTTTTTTTTTTTTAACCTTTATTTATACAGGTAAATCCCATTGAGACCGAAGACTCTTTTTCAAGGGAGACCTGTTCCCATTCCCACACACATTCATACACCGATAGCAGGCTAACTATCGAACATTCACACGAGGCAAGGTGGGTGAAGTGTCTTGCCCAAGGACACAACAACCATGACACAAGTGGCAGGGCGGGGATCGAACCTCCAACCCTTTGATCATCAGCCGACCCGCTCTACCAACTGAGCCACAGTCGCCCCAGTGAAGTACGGACCTTGAACCCCGGCAGACAGCTGCACCTGTAGACGTCCATGAGGTCACTGTGACAGACGCCCTGGTTCAGGCAGGGACCCGACAGACACGGGTTACACTTGGCCAGAACAGCCGTGTCCACATCACCTGTGGGGAAGGCAAAACATAATCAATTGTAGGTGGATTCTAACACTACTTACATTATTGTCAAAGCAAAAATAAAATAAAAAATAATTTAAAATTTAAAAAATTGTTTGTGGATTCACGTGCTACTTCATTTATAGTAATACTATTAACAATAAGAATAAAACAGTTCAGAATGGTTTTTCTAAAAATCTATCGAGCATCTCCCATACAATGATTGCAGCTCAAAGTGCTTTACAGTGATAAAAGTACATGCATAACAAGCTTCACATTAAGATAGACTTACAATAAACATAGACATGATACTAACAGCCTAGTATAAATAAGATAAAAAGAGTAGAAGTATGACAGATAGATAGACAGACAGACAGACAGACAGACAGACAGACAGACAGACAGACAGACAGACAGACAGACAGATAGATATATACTGTAGATAGATACTGTAGATAGATAGATAGATCGATAGATAGATAGATAGATAGATAGATAGATAGATAGATAGATAGATAGATAGATAGACAGATAGATAGACAGATAGATAGACAGATAGATAG
>OX442358.1:28547457-28554957 GCA_949357725.1 Hyperoplus immaculatus | reverse complement strand
ACGGCAGTTAGTATGGATCATGATGAGGTAATGTGTTTATGTTGTTGTAAATAATGACTATTTCAGATGAATAATGGTCATCTGATGATGGTGAAGCAAAGTAAACTTTGTTTTAGTAGGCTACCGCTCATTCATTTAGGAGTAAACACTGCAGTCTAGTTTGCTCCCATGAATGTTTACACGTTTATCACTCTCCCTTTTAGCTTTTCTTCATTGCATTTTTTTTTTTCTTTGATGGTTCAGCCCCGTTATCAGTCATTATGACGACAAACAACTGTCTCAAACAAAGCTCCCGCTCCCCTTCCCTCACCTGGAGGGATAGGCTTCTCAAATCGCGCTGCTGCTCCACACTGAAATCTGCGACCAATACAGATATGTGACCATAGAGCCTGCACGAGCGAACCGAAAATCGGACTGGGTGTGCGACCAGACCAAACACAGTAATAAAAACTATATAAAAACGTCTTTCTTTGCACTGATGGTCTCGTTTGCTGTTAAAGGTAATTTATGATTATCAGAGGAAACATGAGGCTGTTTAAAAGATATTTAAATGTTACTCGGAGCTGCTTTAAATGTATTCCTTAAATGCACCAAAATACTGACAGATAGAAAGATCTCAGAAGGGTGACGAAGGATAATAATGTGTGTAGGTGGATTGTGTTTTGTGATACAGTGGCTTGGAGCCCAAGACAAATTTCCCTTTTCGGGACAATAAAATATATCTAATCTTATCTTCTTAACTCCAAGCACTATGACTAATCGTGTGAGAACAACCAAAGAAAGAGATGGAAAAGATTAGAGTAGAATAGACAGAGCAAAACGTAAAGGAGAGACATAGTGCCACGACAGCACAATCCTTCAAGCTATGACAAAGGAGCAAGTGAAACATGTGAAAAGTGAAAAGGGACAGAAAGATAGAGAGAGAGAGAGAGAGAGAGAGAGAGAGGGGGAAGAGAGAGAGAGAGGGGGGGTGAGAGGGAGAGAGAGAGAGAGGGAGAGAGAGAGGGGGGAAGAGAGAGAGAGAGAGGGGGGGTGAGAGGGAGAGAGAGAGAGAGAGAGAGAGAGAGAGAGGGAGAGAGATGGATAGAGCTAGAGAGAGAGAGAGAGGGAGATGGATAGAGCTAGAGAGAGAGAGGGAGATGGAGAGATATGGATAGAGAGAGAGAGACACACACACACACACACACACACACACACACACACACACACACACACACACACACACACACACACACACACAGAGATAGAAGAGCCTCTTGCTAATGTAGTATCGACCAGCAAAGAGCAAAAAGAATAGGAGCCAGCCCCTAGGCCCCTGAAGACAAGTGTAACATTCATTCAGGTGCAAATGGGCTGCTGACCGGTCAATAAGGCAAACAGCTCAATAGCTCCACACTCAGCCCCGGACCATCGACCCAAACAGCTTAGGGGGAAAACTGCTGAATATACCAATCTATTCGGTAAACAGAAGACCGGGACAATAGCCCTCGTTATTTAAGATGATGTCAGACACTTTAAAGAAGGTTCTGGCTCATAACGTATTGCTAGAGCGAGAGAGAGAGAGAGAGAAAGAGATAGATAGATAGATAGAGAGATAGATAGATAGATAGATAGATAGATAGATAGATAGATAGATAGATAGATAGATAGATAGATAGATAGATAGATAGATAGATAGATAGATAGATAGATAGATAGATAGATAGATAGATAGATAGATAGATAGATAGATAGATAGAGTACAGTTTTGAAAATCTTCATCTTTCACACACCGACAGGTTAGTTTAATAACCTAGTGGAAGGTCAGCTACCATAGGGGAGATAGATGCTTATCTGCTTTCAAAGAGATAGAGTGGTTCATTTAAAGAGACATTGCGGGTGAAAAGGGTAAGATGTGTAACTTATAGATTTTTACTGAAAACAGTTTTGTTTTTTATGAATGTAAAAATGATTATGTACAGGTCTTAAAAAAATGCATTTCCGGCATGTTTTTAAGAACACATTTTTTTTAATCATAAATCAGACAATAATGAAAATAATCTGATTGTTTTTCCTCTCCCGTGGCCCTAAAACTCTTCTGTACTTTAGTATGTAGGGTAATAAAAAGTATGTGATTTGGGACGCAGAGACAGTCTAGCTAAAGACACACAGAAAGACAAGCTGTTTTAAAAAGCTATAGTGAGGTTTTTTCCCATGTCCCACTCACCCTCTTCACAGCGGAAGTCGGGCAGAGCGACGTCTTGTAGTGGGATCTCTTTGAGGAACCCGGGCTGCTGGCAGCGAGGGTTCCCTGTCACTATCTTCCTGCTCCTCAGCCAGTCGCCCAGCCAGGCCAGACCACAGTCACAGTTAAACGAGTTCGCCAGCAGGTTACTGGGAGAGAGAGGGAGGGGGTATAAGAGAGGTCGTCAGAGCATTGTGTCTGTCTGTCTGTCTGTCTGTCTGTCTGTCTGTCTGTCTGTCTGTCTGTCTGTCTGTCTGTCTGTCTGTCTATCTATCTATCTATCTATCTATCTATCTATCTATCTATCTATCTATCTATCTATCTATCTATCTATCTATCTATCTATCTATCTATCTATCTATCTATCCATATCCAGTTAAAGGAGTTGGCCACGAGGCTACTGGGAGAAAATTAGCATAAAAGACATCATAAGAGCATTGAAATGAAATGCACAAAAGTACTTAGTTGAGTGTGTGTGTGTGTGTGTGTGTGTGTGTGTGTGTGTGTGTGTGTGTGTGTGTGTGTGTGTGTGTGTGTGTGTGTGTGTGTGTGTGTCAGGGGGCATAGCCAGAAATGGACCTGGGTGCCACTGGCCCACCCACATTACTCACTAGTGCGTCCACCATAAAAAGGTTAGCTGATGTAAGGTTACCACCAAAACATTGGCCACATAAAGTTCTATAAAATGTCGTCAGAAGTGTATATTGATGGATGGGTAATGCATTATCCCCTATTATATCACATTAGGTCATAATTAGGCGTTTAATATTCACACTGTCGAGTTCAAGTGAACCAACATATGAGCTGGTGAAACCATTTGAAAAAAATAAAGTATGAAATAAAGTTCCAGTGTGAATGTGTTACTCTAATGTGAGGTGCATGCAGTTCTCGATGGGCAGTGTGTGTGTGTGTGTGTGACGTGTGTGTGTGTTCGTGCGTGTTTGTGCATGTTTGCGAGCGTGTGTGTGTGAGTGTGAGTGTGAGTGCGGTGAGTGTGAGTGTGAGTGCGAGCGTGTGTGTGCATGTGCGTGCGAGCGAGCGTGTGTGTGTGTGTGTGTGTGTGTTTGTCTGTGTCTGTGTTTATGTGTGTGTCTTTATGTGTGCGTGCGTGTGTGTGAGTGTGTGTGTGTGTGTGTGCGAGCGAGCAAGCGTGTGTGTGTGTGTATGTGCAGGTGTATGTGTGTCTCTGCCTGTCTGTGTGTGTGTGAAGCCCTTACAGAGTGGAGAGGGTATGCAGAGTGTCGAAGGCCCCAGGAGCGATGGTAGTCAGCTGGTTGTCATACAGAGACAGCAGACGCACGTTATGCAGACCGGTGAAGCTGTCGTTATGCACACAGCTGATCTTATTGTTTCTCAGCATCCTGTTAACAAGGAAATACATTAAAACCCTTCAAATAGGAATGTGTTCTGAATGGCCTGTCTGGTTAAATAAAGGTTAAAATAAGTAAAATAAAAATAATAAAAAATAGAAAAAAAAATTAAAATTAAAATTAAAATTAAAATTTAACAATACAAATTAATACAAATAAAATTAAAATACTATATTGAATTTCAAAATGTCAGCATGCCCGATGTGTGTGTGTGTGTGTGTGTGTGTGTGTGTGTGTGTGTGTGTGTGTATGGGGCATCACTCACAGCATGCGCAGTCCGTCCAGCCCTCTGAACATTCCGCTGCGGACCGAGTCGATGTGATTGGCTGTGAGGTGAAGCTCGTTGACTGATGACGCTCCTTCAAACGCCCCGTCTTCAATCTCTGTGATCTTGTTGTTGCTAAGGTTACTGTAGAGGGGAAAAAGAAGAGACTATTCAAAGGGACACACTGTAGGTGAATACGGATAAACACTTTGCCAGTAGATTACTTAAAGCATTTTCTTTTGATAATGTGTAAATTTGCCGATCTTCAAAAAATGCTAAGTAAGGCCTTGACAGTAAAGTCTCCAACTCAAATATGTACATATATTTCAGGGTGTTGTGCATCCCTGGCAATAAAAACTTTGGATCTGGAATAAACTGTAGAAGAAATATAGCTTTCGGAAAAAAAAGTTGTCTTGATGCACAACTTGCCCCCGGTGTGGTGTAAGTTGTGCGGTTGGAGAGAATACCATGGGGTGAATTGTGCCATTGATATATATCTCATAAACTGTAATGCAAGACAAATCCATTAGACAATCACTTATTTAAGGTGTATTTAAAGTAAATAAAGTAAATAGTTGACAAAGATTGAAGGACAATTTTCTTAAACAAGGCCTAGCAGATCTAGGTGGTTTTGCCTGCAAAGCTCACAATGACAAAGTCACCATCATCATCTTTCTGGCCATCTGAACTCTCATCAGTGGTGTTGTTAAGTGGAATTGAGATGTCACTCTCTTCTGAGCTACTGTAGACAATCACTTTCTTTTGGTGACCAGCGTATACAGCCATGCCACTGGCACAACTCTCAGAAATGTACTTTGCACTAGTTGCTCCGTGCTTGTGGAACCAACCGCCACCTGACAAATGTGATTCCCCCTACATTTCTGCCTTTAAATCAAGGCTCAAAACCCATATGTACACCCTGGTGTTTCCTCCCCATTAACTATCTTACCTCTGCACTACTATCTGTGTTTATGTGGATGTATGGGCTTTACGTCTTTTATTTTGGTTATTGTTATTTTACCTTCATTGTTTACCTACTGAATGCACTATGTACAGCACTTTGGACAGTGCAAACTGTCATAAATGTGCTTTTATAAATACATTTTACTTACTTACTTACTTACGTATAACTCACCTAGGCCCTTTGGCACAAATCACCCCATCCCCAGAAATTTGGATAATAAGCATGATGCAGCAATTTAGGGCTGACATCGTGCTAACTGTATAGACTCAAAGTGTAGCATACCAAAGCACTAAAACATGTGTCAAATGTTTTCAAACGTGTCTATAATTGTTCAGACACAATAATCAAAAAACCTTGATCATGGAAATTTTACTTTGAAAGGCAAAACACAGTTTTTTGAGCTTAAATATGCTTATATCTTATTCATTGTGTCTCCCTTCTTTACAGGATGAGTCAAATGGATGGCTCTTCTTAAATATGTGGTCACATTTCCAATTTCTTCCACGGTTTTCTAGTTCTCAAGGGGTGGCACAACTTCCAAAATGCACAACTTAGGCCACTGTCCCCTACTATAGTCCAATGTTTTTGCAGGACAGATTTTGGATACAACCTTTTTTTCAATATTATATTATATAAAATATCTATATTTATATAATATAATATATAAATATATAATATTTATTTATATATATATATATATATTTATATAAAAAACTATGTAGAGTACATGTCTTAACAAATGCATTTTCAGCAAATTTTTAAGAAGTAAATGTCTCATAAACCAGCTGATTAACAACATATGAACAAATCCTTCTGTACTAACTTTCAGAATAGCGCTAAGAATGATTCTAGAAAGTTTAGTTGATGTAAGTGCTTTAGAAGTTGAGATCTTTGGTTCAGAATATTGAAAAAAATAATAATAATGATGAGATAATGGCCGTACCATAAAAAGTTTCACTTACATTTTCTTCAGCTGGGAAAGGCTCTTAAACATTCCAGTTGCCTCCATCATGGTGATGTCATTGTTGTTAAGGCGGCTAGAGAGAAAAAAGAGTAAAAGTTTAACCATAAAAATCCAATAAAATTAAAGTAGGGGAGAACGGGTGAATCTGAGGCATCGGGTAATGTGAGCCACCCCCTGTATCTAGGCAACGGAAAACATTTGTGGTCATGTGAGATATATGTTTTCAAGCCCCTCTCATTTCCCCATGGTCCTGAAAGAGAGGACCTCATGGTGCTGTGGTAAGCATGTTTTTTTCACCAAAATAGGTATTTTGCATGTAAAAGTAAATGTTCTTGCTGTCAACTTAATCAACTGTTGTGACAAAGCAAATGTATTCACATAGAAAAACTTATATCATACGTGTTGATGAACTACCAACATATGAAACCATGTGATGCTGACAACTGAAGATTAGCCTGAAATGCTAAGAGAGGTAGTTTTTTCTCAAATTGTGGTGGTGGGGGAAAGTGAGCCAAATGCTGTGGGGGAAAGTGAGTCACTGTCTCACTTTCCCCCACCATAAGGCACAAGGTAAGTTTAGTCTTAAACATATTTTAATGTAATATTACATGACATATGTTTTATTTTAATGTCATACACATTGTAGAAAAGCCATCATGCCAAGGAAATACACCAGGAAGACGACTTGGGGCAACCACACAGAAAGAGCACCTTCTCATCTTTCCCTGTAACCTTCAGGGCTGGAATGTAGAGTAGGCCTAGTTGTAGAGTATGACAGGCTGATGTTATAATCCAGTTGGGTCTTCTCCTATGTTCTGAGTCCCAGGCTGTTCTCGCTGGTTCTGATTTTCCTATGCTTTGACCCCCAGACACAAGCTGGCTCTAAGGGTCCTGTGTTCTGACCCCCAGACTGTGTTTTAATCTAACTGGTTCTATCTTTCATTTGAATCTTATTGAAACCTTTTGAATTATAATATGTTGTATTTGATTTTGTATTTTGTTCAGAGTTACTTTCAAGTGTTTAGAAAATGTGCTTTGCTTAATTGACCAAACCCCATCATTCTTTTGCTTGTCCGACATTAGTTCTGGAATGTGTGGCTAGCTTTCAGGATTCTTACTGTTACAATATGTGTTGTTATGGTAGTTTCAGAGTGGAAAAAGTAAGTGGATAAGTTTACCCCACAGCTGGGGTAAAGTGAGCCACATGACAACTTTTTTTAAAACAATCATATTTTCACTGCCCTTTGTCTTGGAAAAATTCTGCTAATGCCCATTTCTAGGAAACATCCTGAATTAATGGGAAATGTGTACATTTGAGTGATAAATCATTTTAGCTCCCTTAGAGGGGAGCAAATGTAAAAAGTGGCTCAGATTACCCCGTTCTCCCCTACTCAGTTTTGTTTCTCATTCTATATTCTCAATCCGTCTCTTGTTTAAATTGTGAACATTGAAAAATAAAGGTGAAAATGAGTTGTCGAAGATTTTAAAATTTTAAATTCTGAAGCAAAAAAAAATCAGATACATAATTTCAATGCATAAATATTATGGAACAGTAATACTTCCACAGTCTCTCTATTCCTTTATCTACAACCCCGATACCTTAAAAGTTTGGAATTCATTTTAAACTTATATTAAACAGAATATAGTCATTTCTTACTCCTTTTTTAAAATAAAATCCAGCTTGCTTACAGTTCTATGGTGGACCCGGGGATG